>VZTT01070451.1:5159-15396 GCA_013400855.1 Buphagus erythrorhynchus
GGTATTTGAAAAACAAAATTCACTCAGTTTCCAGAAACAGTTATTGAAAGAAACAGAAGAGCTTTAAAATTTCATTAAAAAGAAAAAAAAATCTTTAATCAAAGCTTCCATACCATGCACATTATTTCTTTTTGATTTCCACATCAAATCCATCTAATTAAAAAAGAGAAAGACCATTTCTCATAAATGCAAGACAGGGAACCACAGCTTTATACACAGGCATCCCACTCTCTCCTACAGCAACACAACTTAAAAACAAAAGATGATATGAAACTCCCACAAGTCACACTGCATTTCTCAATAAGGCTATCACAGATCTGTCCAGCTTCACTGTGGAAAGAGGTTCAAGCATTGCCACAGAACTCCTCACATTCCTGCAGAACTTTCTCCTCTCCTATTTCACCATATCCTTACACCCTGTTACACCCTGCTGTTTTCCTCACTTCCCTCTCTTTAGTACCAGCTTTCCTCAGTTGCCCTATTAGGAATCCCTCCTTCCTTTTTCCTCACATATTCTGTTCACTTCTATTTTGTGGACAACAAAAAACTTTGAAGGTCCCACGCTCAGCTGCAGATTCTACAACACATAATGTTCTAGAGGTTATAAATTGTTTTTGTTATTTTGCATCTACTTTATCTTCTGGGTTTACTGCAGTCTGCTCCCCATCCCATTCTCTTCTAAAGCATACAATAGTGAACCAAGATATAAAACTAACACTGCAAAGCAACCAACTTCATTTTCCAAGATGCATTAACAATAACTGCAGAACCACTGTGGACAGAATTTTTCAAAGATAGAAGTTATGTGGAGACTGAAGCAATGCAAGGAGCAATTAGAGCTGAATTCATCAGAGCAGTTTGTTGGCAGGACTAGAAAACAGAGAGCTGTCCTTCACTAAAACAATCATACAGGCTCCTGCCTATAATGCCATCACTAACCACCAGTCAGTATGTAAGTTTCAAAAAAAACCCATATCATTAAACACCAGCAAATAGCTCAATCATCTCACGGAACTCCCCAAACATAAAAATATGCATACATAGTTTGTAGACTTTTGTGCTCTCTGAAAATAGATACAGCCTAGTCCTTTGGGTCATCTTTCTTTTTTTCTTCAAAAAAGTATTTAGATTCTTTTTATACATATCCTTTTAAGTTAAGAATTAGATATTCCAATATAATTTTGTTCTACTATTACCTTTTCAGGTTGATTTCTTGGCTAGAATTGTAATTTAGTAATTACCTTTCATCTAAGGTTGGCTCCTTTTGTTGCAGATGAGGCTTAATTCCAAACATTGGTCTAATGTTTGTTGATAAGGCTTTGATGGTGTAATTAATTTCATTTTCCCTTGTCACATCACTGTCATAACCTAACAAAACCAGAGGGAAGAGTATCAAACCAAAATAAGGTACAAGAAAAATTTAATCTTAATTTGTACAGATTTCAACAACGTATTAGATTACAAAAACAATTATAGCATGGATTACTAGTAACATAAATACACAACAGAATGAAAGCAGCTGGGAATCATGAACATTGTTAATAAAAGGCATTCAAAGAAAAAGGATTCCTTACAATATCTTTGCGGAAAAAAAACTATTAAAGAGTCAAGGGACTTTAAAAGCTTCCCCATTCTGCTAAGTTAGTTGGCCTTAACTACAGTAAGGCACATCAAGATGATGTTTACTATAGTAAAATAAACACGTTGGAAAAGCTAAGTTGTGACAAGGTTGTTACTTACTCTCCATTATTTTGGTTTTTTTTCAAAGACAAAGTATTGATGCCAACAATGTGATGGTGAATAGTTCTTAACTTTAACTGAAATTAATAGAACCTGACCAAGAGAAACTTTTGTGGATAACGATGTCAATGTCTTTTCTTGTAAATATTCACAGACCTCACTCTCTTTTAGAGCACTTTTGAACATACAGCTTAAGAAGGTTCTGTGTAAAGCAGCAGAGCCTGTGGAAGATTATAGGGCTAAGATGTTCTACCAGGTCTCAAGCAGAGGCTGAACAGAAACTCTGAAGAGTTTCTGAAGAATTTTTGACTAAGACAAGTCCTCCTATAGGCAATTAAATTACTTTGTGGATACATTCTTCAGTACTTTTAAGAAGAAAGAATGATTAAAAATTCTTTTCCAATGAATGTTTAATATATCTCTAATATTTATGTATTTCTTTGGTCATTTAGCATGTTTTAGTGACAGCTGAAGTTAATTTATTACATGGAACTATTTAATGAGTAGCAGTGACAGTTTAAAAATACACTGAGGAATTGACAAGAAGGAAAAACTGCACTTAGGAGAAGAGAAAAGTCTGGAGGCTCAACCACCCTTGGAATTATAACGTGAAAAACCAGCAGAAGTTAATGCTAAAAAATAGAATGAACACTTTGTAACTACTGATATTGTGGCCTTGAAATAGATATATAAATATCAGTCTACTTCAGTCTCCTATGCTTCCACATTATAGAAGCAGATGCTATAACAAGGTAACTATGATCTCACATGATACAGATTTCAATATAATTTCTTTAGAATTAGTCACCCAAGTTAAACTGTGATTATTCTATTTTAAATATAGATTTTGGGTAGCTATATATAATTGATACTTAATATTTTTCATTTAGAAGATATCAAGAGTCTCTTTATGTACTCTGACTCAAAGCAGTATCTCAAACACTTAATTATCATTTTCTTCACAGCAGTTTATCAGTCCTTTCCCCAAAACCAAATTTTATTTAACACTTTTGAAGAGTGTTTGCTACTTAAGATAGAAACAATCCATAAATTATTTCTAAATTTTCTGTTTTCCATTAAAAAGTCTTCTTGAAATAGCATAATCTAGTTAGTCGTACAAATTATTGCTGACCTCCATCTTCCTCAGAATCCAGATCAGACTCCTCACTGTCACACTGCCTGCTATCCCGATGTCCTTCCATCTCATAAGTCCACAGCATTAAGGAGGTGTCTGCTCCCCCAACAGTGACCAGCAAACTGTCATCGTAGGTCCAGCGGACATTGGTCACATGGGTACTGTGAGCAACATATCTCTTAAATTTTCCAAACTTTCCCTAAGAAGGGGAAAAAGAAGGCAAAGATCAAATTTACCCAGTCTGCTAGACAAAACTGAAATAAGCTGACGGGGCACAATGACATCATATTAACTTCTTTACATTTCTTGCTTCAGCTGCTTTGTACTTCATAGGATTGTAACACATGATTTGCCAAGTGCCCCTCCTAGAGCAACTTCATGAAATGTTAACCTTATCTTCATATCAAGCATGAAAGAGTCAGTTTATAAACAGATTCCAGCAATAAACACTGGACCACTTTTTCTAAGTGAGACAATAATCTGAGTAGGAATAAAATTTACATAGAATATTTTGAGTCAGTACTTGTGCACTGTTACCATCCTTAGCATGGCAACATTTC
Organism: Buphagus erythrorhynchus; assembly: GCA_013400855.1. NCBI lineage: Eukaryota > Metazoa > Chordata > Aves > Passeriformes > Sturnidae > Buphagus > Buphagus erythrorhynchus. Next base: position 8,595 of record VZTT01070451.1, read on the forward strand.
AAAGTTGAAGACACATTTACCACCAAATATACAGAAAAACTAGAGGTACTTGAAGAGCAGTAAAAATATAATGTACTTCTGGAATGGCTTTTCTATGATGCGTGATTACATAATATTAAAGGCCTCCATCTTAGAAAAAAAATAAATATTGGACAGAACGAAGGTCCTTAAAATCACAAATGAAATCTAGGTAAGAAAGACATGTTCACTGTCTTCCAAAGCATTCTCATTCTTAAAGTTTTTCCTTTTCATTTGCCACAGTCAGCAGCAGGACATTGCATGACATGGCTCTACAGTCTGACCTGGAATGATCATTCTTACTCATTACAAGTTTAATGCACTGCAAACTGCAATGTAATACTGAATGCCTTCTTTGATCAAAATGAGAAAAATATAAAAGCATTATTTTCGTCTGAGTGGTGAATTTTCAGAGTTTTGAAAAGGCAGTTTTATTAATAAATATTTTCCATAAACAGCTGAAAATTACTTACTTTAGCAGGGTATCGAAACAGCTTCACAAATCCAAAATCATCTCCTGTGGCTAATACTTTACTATCACTAGTGAGGCATGAAGCAGTTACATCTGTGACTTCACCAATTATTGGCCAGATCCCTTCACAGCAAGAGCCCAAAACACTTGTCCATGATGCCCAGCCAATCTTTTCTACCTACAAAAACAACCCATTTGAGACAGAGCATACTTCTTAAGCATTTTTCTTCCATATCCAGTTTCAAGAAAAAGTCATTGCACTGAAAGATGCATCACATCTAAAAGACAGTATTTTAATACATAAATCACTTACTTCTTTACCATTCAGAATTTCATTTGAGATGTGCAATTTTACCTCTGTGAACTTTCAATTCCAAAACCTAAAGAAGCATTTTGAAAATTTTTACCTTAGCTGCCCTTTCAGGCTAAAGAAAACAAATTATATTTTCCAGCATTGCCTTTCAATACCATGGGAAATATCACTTGGAAATTATCCATTTTTGCTCTCTGCCCTATGACAATGCTCTATATCTGAGAAAACAAAACAGCATTATAGCTACAATATACAACTTTTGTCTATATATATTATGTAAACTATGTTACATTGTTATATAAAGACAAATACGAGGCTTTCCATAGCAAGGTTAGGGTTAAGTAATCTGCAAAAGGTTTTCAAAGGTGTTTAGGTACCAGAAAAGACACATAGAAGTCTAGTGACATTTTCATTACTAAATCAGCCAGATGTCTGTTTCTTAATAGAAGAGAAAAATGTGAAATCCCCCACATATTTTATTATTTAAAAAGTTTAAAATTACAGTTTTATATGTCATTCCCTCTTATCTAGTATGGATGGCTGTATCATAACTCTAATTTGCAAACAAGTTAAGAAGGCAGTAAAGTTCCTCACCTCCAAACTTGGAATCGTCTGTTTTTTCCCCCGAGGGGCTTCAAAAAACAACTGCTCTTTAGCACCAGTGTTGACTTGCAAAAGTTTTCCTACAAAACATATGACAAACATATTGTATGGTAACATAGAAGATTCCATTTTACAGAAGGAAAAAAGAAAGGTTAGTTTGAATTTTTTATTGCTAACAGCATTGTATCAATCATTTGTTTCTACTGGAAAAAACTGCATACATAAATAATGGATCGGGCAGTATGATCTTCTAAAGAGACCTAAGTCCTTTGACCCCTTAAATTCACAACCCTTTCTCCTCTCTTTCAAAGCTGTACTAATCACTTTTCTCTCCTTATTATGGCTGTCCCATCAGATGGTAGAGAAAATGTCCTGGGTGTAACTCAAAGCTTGTTTATGATAACTGGCTATTGATGCATGTGCTCTTGGGATGGAGAAGCACATATGCTGCCTGGCCACCAGCTGATCCCAAGCAGGTGACTTCCTTACACCTTTACACTACTTCATTTCTGAGTATCATCAGAAACATCACCAATGTTTCTCTCTTCCTTTTCAAACTTCTCAAAAGAAGCTAACTTACAACACTCTTTCAAAATAAATCAGACTGTTTCAAAAGTGATTATGTAGAGGAATAAGAACATGAACAAACAGATTGCACAATTGCACAGCCTTGTTTTTTTAATGGAACATGACTAAATTTAATATTATAATTAATCACATTAATACCCTGGAACACAGGAAATCCGGTCTTTCTGCTATGTGTGACAAGGATACTTATTCCTAAGCTGCAGATACAACCACATTGTACAGTATATTATTAAAGGAGTAGAAACATACTATTATAGAATATTTGGAGTTGAAAGGGACCTTAGAGACCATCTAGTTCCAACCCCCTGCCACTAGACCAGGCTGCTCAGAGCCCCATCCAGCCTAGCCTCCACCACCTTCAGGGATGGGGCACCCACAGCCTCTCTGAGCAGCCACTGCCAGTGCCTCACCACACTTATAGTAAAGAATTTATTCCTAATATCTAATCTATACATACCCTCCTTCAGCTTAAGGCTCTTCCTCCTTGTTCTGCCACTAACTGCCCTTGTGAAGTCAAATGATAAACAGAAAAGATTTTTTAAAAGTCCAAACAAACCAATCTGTAGAGACAAACCATTTTACTTCAAATTGCAAAACTTTTAAATATGTGGCAGTAAAAATCATGGGTTTAATATTTCAGATGCTGTGAGAGTATATTTGTAAGTTGAATAATCAAATCTGCCAGTAATACCACAAATCTATACTATACATGTACTTTATTAGTCTGCAATGTAATCAATCTTCCAGCATATTTGCACAATTAATGCTGCTTACCTCTTATGTCCCAGTCCATGTGTGTGATATAGCTGGAGGCTCCTTTGCAGATTCCTACTCTTTTACTGCTCATTACATTGTAAATATCTACAAAGTTGTCACAGGATGCCACAGCTAAGTACTTTCCAGCCCCTAAAACACATCAGTACAAACGCAAAACACTTTCAAAAAATTTTAGAGCTCTGCATAGTAAACACAAGTAAATTCTGGGATTTAGCTGTGTGCAACTTCAAATTCTTTGGCATCAGCTTGCTAATTTACATATTTTCCTTGACAAACTGATTTTCATATCACATAATCAGCATGACACATACAACTATGATATCACTACATTTTCAAACAATAAAAAACCATTTGCTGAAATTTTATGCATTTATGGCACTCAGAGAATGGTAAGGCTTAGGGAAGCAGAAAGTAATGCTGTATGATAATTGGTAGCAGTAATTGGCATCAAATTTTCCCAGCAAATGAGTATTTTAACTGAAGTAGGCTATGAGTTTTGAGTTTCTAAAATATGAGCTATAATGTTGGGAAAAAATGTAGCCTCACTGGGAGTGTTAAGGGGGGAAAAAATAAGAAAAAAAAACTTTCCAGAAGTTTCTGACACATCAGTTTCAAGTATTCTTATTAGCTAACAGTAACTTCATTGATATGCCAAACTTATGCAGTTCATGAAGTGGAACCCTAGGGATCTGCTGGATATTCATTTTTATTTAAAACTGACTGTTTTATTCAGGAGGTTACTATAAGCAAACCTATTCCAATAATGTCATCTTTAAACAAGCAACACAGGACTTCGCACCATGGTCTTTCAAAATGTTAGTATTAGTTTTGCTGACCTATTTTTTACATCTAGAAGTACTACAAATCTTTACTACTTTTATCTCTTAAGTGTGATAAGCCTTACTTTGACAACCTTGATATTAAAATTTTCATTTAAAAAAAAAAAACACTTACCAGGAGAAAATCTGATTTCTGAAATAACATCTTTCCTGTGCTGGAAAGAGACCAAATCCTCCAGGGTATCTGCATTAACTATCAAAAAACTTCCATCATTGAGACCAACAGCTAATGCTTTTCCATCAGGAGAAAAGCAGCAACATCTGCCTCCTATGAGAAATTAAGAAACTGCATTTAGATACATTTACAGCGCATTATCCTCCTTTCAGATCTATTTTTCCATTAGTAAAGGAAAGCTATTCTTATGCTATAAAACTTCCAAGGAAGTTTTCCAGACACTGCCAAAATAATTTCCAAGCTGCAATAGAATACAAGCAGGTACACAGGCCCAGAATATTAGAATTTGCATATTAATTGACATCTGTTCTACATTAGTAATGCAGATTAATCACTATTGTCTGTGTATTTTTAATTTGATCTCCTTCTTTGTATCTGGTGCTGCCTGTTTGTTACCATTTGCTCTGATAAGGAGAACACAGCTGGAAAAGACCCTCTGGATTGACAGAATTCAGTCATTTGCTATCACAAACAGTAAGACACTGGGTCATAGAATCCTTCCAATAAACATGCCAGGTGTTGTTTGAAAAACAGTTTAATTACCAGTTTAAATTTTTATGTGGTCAACTTATGTACATTTATTTTCATTCCAGAATTTTCTGTCAACATAAATATTTTACCCTACTATTTGTTCCTCTTATTAACTTGTAGACAACAATCCTTTAGTTAGGTGGCTTCACTACAAGGCTTTGCATTCATTATCCTGTAGTTCCTTTCTCCATTCTCAACTTTTAGTTTAATTGCATTCAGCTGAACACAGATGAGAAATGCACACCAAAAATATCCTGACTTTTGTCTTGCAATTTACATAAATACTGCAATATGTCTTGGGAAAAATACCTCACTATCACATGTAATTGTCACCCTGCATTCAACAACATCCTCAGCCTTATGCTCTTTAACTTACTCTTGACCTACACATATATTTTTCTTACAGTCACTGGATCTTGCCTTTTATTATTAACAAATATTATTTCAATTCCATTACTCAGTCTGCAGAAGTGTCCATCTTTTTCTGTACAGTACACAGGAACTTTTTAAGATTGCCAAAGCATCTCAAAATGTGTCTCATCAGCAAATGGTCAACAGACTTTTTTTGCCAAAAGTACTCTTTAAAATATTAAGAAATATCAGCTTTAAGACTTTGTTAACAGAGTTCACCAACTAGAAACTTTTTGTTTCATCCCTGCTTGTGTGAGCTTTTAACTCTTCTACATTTACTTTGTCAATATAAATCATCTTCAATTAAGCTTTTCATTATGTTTGAATCAAACTGCATTGCTGAATGCCAAACAGACAAAGCTGACTGTTATTATCTAGCACAGCATACAGAGCATTAGAAGCTTGTCAAGGCCAAGTCTCATCTAATCCTAAAAAAAAACCACCTTATATGATGTCACTTAAAACAGATTTTCCATCTGTCAAAATAGAATTTAATTATATCCTAAACAACAAGTAAAAATTTTATGACTTTCCTTTTCTTAACATTCCAGATCCTTCATTCACAAAGAAGAAAATGCCAACATTTCTTCTAAGATTTCTTCCAAAACTTCTAGATCCAAAGTCTCAAAAAAGCCTTGCAATATTATAAGCAACATAACATTTATGTAATTGACTCAACTTTTATTGTTAATTCACTGACTTAAATAAGTTACAATTGCAAATAATCTTCAGAATAGTACTATACATAATTTTTTGTACAGATTCATTAGCTTAAGGGCTACATAACTGCTGAACATAGCATAAATAAAATAATTTGAGAAAAGAAAGGAATTTATTCTGCTTTCAGGTCCTGCTTTCAAAAGATTCATAATGCTTGTAAATGTCAATTGCATCAATAAATATTTTTTCATACTAAGCATCTTACCCTTCTTCAATTTGCGAACAGCTAACATACAATGGCTAGGAGATAAATCCCATATTCTTAAGGTTTTGTCATCACTTACAGTGGCACAAATAGGTAAATGAGGATGAGTAGCTAGACCCCAAACTTCCCCCTCCATGTGACCCTGAAAAAACACAATGAATCAGATTTCTTTTTATTTTAAACTGAAATATGAAATAATACATTTAAGAAAGTTAAAAAAAAAAAAAAAAAAAGAAAAAAAAAAGAGAGAACACGTATGATTTAGAGGATAATAAATATGTAAATAAAAACACAGAACACCTGAAAAAAATTCACTTTGGAGGTTTTGGTGGACAATCAACTGGACATGAGCTAGCAATGTGCACTTGCAACCCAGGAAGCAAACAGTATCCTGGGCTGCATCAAAAGAAACGTGACCAGCAGGTCAAAGGAGGGGATTCTGCTCCTCTATTCCACTCTGATCAGACCTCAGTACTGTGTCTGTCTCTGGATCTTCAGCACAGGAGAACATGAACCTGTTGGAATGGGTCCAGAAGAGGGCCACAGAAAGGATCAAAGGGCTGGAGCACCTCTCCTATGAAGTCAGGCTGAGAGAGGAGGGGGTGCTCAGTCTAGAGAAGAGAAGGCTTCAGGGAGGTATTGTTGCAGCCTCTCAGTACTTAAAGGGGGCTTATGAGAAATATGGGGACACTTTTTAGTAAGGCTTGTAGAGACAGGAAAAGGGGTAATGGGTTTAAGGTAAAAGAGGACAGATTCAGACTAGATAGAAGAATGAAATTTTTTATGACAAGGGTGGTAAAGCACTGGGAGAACTTGCCCAGAGATGTTGCAGATGCCCCATTCCCAGAAACATCCATGGTCGGATTGGATGGGGCTCTGAACAATCTGATCTATTTGANTTAGTAGTCAAGCTTTAAAAAATGCACTTGTTTGGTATGGCAAAATTTTTTACATAATTCAAGTAAAATCTCAAAACAAACAGCAAGGACAAAACTTTTAAAAGTAAGAGTAATTAGTACTCAAGAGAAGTTAATAAGGCATTTGGAGGAGGACCCACTGTTTAACACACTTTTCTTATTTTTTCAAAACAGATCTATGATCTTGATCTGTTTGGAAGGATGAACTCACTGAACAAACCAGTTATGAAATT
>VZTT01070453.1:10565-32100 GCA_013400855.1 Buphagus erythrorhynchus
TTTCCCACCCCCGCGCTGGGGCCCGGGGTCCGGGGCCACGTAAGGCGGGGTCCCTCTGCTCTGACGATGGCCGTCTTCTCCAGGCCGGGGAACCTGCCGTCCGTTTCCAGTCAATCTTACTTGGTCCCACATGATTTATTGTTTCAGCTGCTAGAGTGACATGTGGTTCTGCAGGGCAGGGGAGCAACCCTCCCCTTCTCCCCAAAAACCTCCCCCTAAACAAACCTGGGCAAGCCAGTGCTCTCTTCTGGAGGGAGCCTTTACGAAGTTGTGTGCGTGTGTGTGTGTGTGTGTCGGGCTGCCAACCTGGAGGACTTTTCTGGGGAGAGGAAGGGAAGCAGAGAGAGAAGCTCTTTTATTTCACTGCTTGTTTTGATGGTCGCTCCCAGGAGGCTGCGATTTTCTGCTGCCTAGTTAGTGCCCCTTAATCCTGACTCGGGAGTGACTCAGTCGACGCTTGCGAGCGCTGATTATTTTTTTTTTTTTATCGGGGGAGGCAGGGGTTCAGACGGGGCTGGGGCGCAGCGGTCGAGGTACCGGCGAGAGGAAAATGCAGCACTGCGGCCGCAGCGAGGGGGAAGGCAAGGGGGGAGAAAGGGAGAGCCAGGGCCAGGTAAAGGAGAACCCATAGCTTTGGTCTTGTTAGGCTCTTTATATTATTAATGCAACGGTTTAATTGGATTTTTGTCAGTCTTCAGGGGCAAGGGCTGACAAATTTGTACGGATGCTAGCTTTAAAAGCACATCTATCTCCTTCCTTCCTTCCTTCCTTCCTTCCTTCCTTCCTTCCTTCCTTCCTTCCTTCCTTCCCAAACCTTCCCTTCCCNCCTTTCAACCTCTTAGTTTTCCTTCCTTCCTTCCTTCCTTCCTTCCTTCCTTCCTTCCCTCTTTCTTATTCTCTTTCTTTAGTCACGATTTCCCGGGATAAATGAATGCGCATTTGATGGGTGTGTAAGATGTGGCCCATCCGGCTCCCGTAACACAGCTCTGTGGATGCGGTGTGTGCTGCACCGGTCGTGATAACAAACAAGTGGCAAGTGATATTTTTTTAGTTGCTTGGATTGGCTTAAGAAGTCGAGGGGGTATTTAATTACTGGTCCAAAATACTGCTTCAGCTTCCAAGTTAAACTTCCGAGACCCATCCCACGCTTTATTTTGCATAAACACCTAGGCTGGATGAGGGAAACGTGAAATACCAACAATTTTTTTAATTACTTTTTTTTTAAAAAAAGTGAGAAAAGGAATGCAGCTCGCCTCCGCGGTGAGATGACGACTTGGGAAGCAGAAAACTTTCCCGAGGAGGTGAGGGAGCCACAGCCGCCTTCTGGCTGGGCTGGGCTGCTTTCCCCCATCCCTCTGGATCTGCTGGTAGCTCCTGCCAGTCGAAAGTTACCTGCACTGCAGCAGAAGCAGCCGTACAGTCGCTTGCTCCTGAATTAAACACAACTCTTAATGATGTAGCATTATCAACAAGGGACACTTGATTGACTGATCTAGGTATGATATATGTGCTTGGCGTCTAAATTAAATATTAAGTGAAATACTTAGCTCTAATTAGAAATCGTAACCTAGCGATGAAAACTTGAAGAAACAAATTGCGGGGGGAGGAGGGGACAGGCTTTAAACGTTGTGGAGAGGAAAGTAGCGGTGATGTGTACAGAGTCTGACATATTAGCAACAAGCAGCAACTTTGAAATGATTGACATGTCATTAAAGCCATCAGGCTGATTTTAATAAATCTTCAAGAAGGAAAAAAAAGGAAAGAAAAGCGAAGAAATGTGTGGAACCTCGCAGACAGGTTATTTATTAATCAGCGCATTAAACTCGAGAGAAACACAATTAGAATGGGGGAGAAGGAGAGAAGGCGGGGGAAAATCTGTTGACGAATTTAGCAAATAAATGTCCATAAAGCAGCGACCATCCAGCTAGGGGCTTCTCTGGGTGATGGAGATGTCAGAGCCAGATGCCTTCTCCCCCGAGTGTGCCTTCCCAAGGTAAACAAGCACACAGTTGTCTCAACTTTCTCCTTTAGTACAAAGTTCCTGGTGCGACGGAAAATTTGAATATTTTATCAGTCTCTTGTAGTGACCCTCATTAGGTGGGCATCCTGCTAAGGCCTTGGCGTTACAAGAAAGCTGCCCAATCAGAGCATTTGCACGCCTTGTTAGCGATGGTTAATGAAGCTTCCCCATGCACTCAAAGAAAGGCCCCCTCGATGTAGATTTACCTTATGTCAACTCGTTACTTCTAATGAATCGCATCAAAATTCTTCCCTGAATGGGGCCGAGGCGCCCGAACCGGGATCCCCTCCCCGCCCGGCGGAGCCCACCCCTGCCACCGCCGGCACTTTAGCGGAGAATCCGGGACCGAGGTGACCAGGCGCAGTTTGGCGGTGGGGAGGGGGAGAAGAGGCCGAGGGAGGGGACGGAGCGGAGAGCGCGGCCGGCGGCGGCACCGCAGCCTGCGGGGGGGCTCAGCCCGGCCGCGGCTACCGGCGGGGGCAGCGGCGGCGGAGGCTTCGCTGCTGGCAGGTAGACGTTTGCTCTTCNGAATTATTCAAACAAATGTTTGGGAGACCCTGAGGGAGAATTTGGCCGTGACAAAAGGTTTGATTAGCTTTATTTCCCCCCAAAAGCAACAAAGGCGTAGGGCTGCGAGAACAATCCGCTACATCAGGGCATGTTCAATTAAATGAAAGTCATTAGCTTCGCCGTGAAAGCACTACCTTTAAAATCAGATGGGGCGGGCGGGAAGGGGGGAGTGGGTGTACTCTGATAATTGTGGCTGGAGGATTTAACACTCCCCCTCCCCCTATACACACAAAGCCCTCCAAAAAGAAGAAGAAGGAGGGGAGGGGGGGACCCAAACCCAACACTTCACCCTTTGGAAATTTGTGCTCAGTCTAAACAATAGGAAGCCCATAATGCAGATTATAACACTCACTGACTCGAATCCATTATCTGCCCTCCACACTGTCTATATATTGATTTCCATATACTTTCTATTGCTCTCAATGACTGAGCAAAGCTCCAGTTAAGAGCCCGCGACACACAGGAGCGCTGCTTGAACTACATCTCACCAATACAAGCCGGAGCCGGTTGTAAACACGAAATGCTCCCACTTTCCCGGTGTAGCTGTGAACAAGCACACGACCACCCCTCCACCCCCGCAAGGAAGCTGGCGGCCGGGCAGAGCCGGTGCGCTGCCCCGGGGCCCCCTCCCGCCTCGGGGAGCATGCGGATCCCCCCGCGGAGCCACGGCTAGGTGCGCACGCCCGCGTCCACGGGAGAAATCCTGGGGCCGCTTCCCGGGGCGCCCCGTCCCGAGAGCGCCTGAGCCGCATGCGGGGATGGGGGTCTGGGTCCCCTCGGGGCACAGAGCCGGCACCGCCGGGCGGGCAGAGCTGGGGAGCTCAGCTCCCCGCCCGTGGCCCTCCGCCAGCAGCCCCTCTCCCCAAGACCTGAGCTCTTAATGAGGGATGACGGTGGTTTCTTTAACTCTGAGACCCAACAGAGCAGAACTTTCCCAAGGCAGGAATCTTCCGGACGGTAAGTTTGATATTTAGATTAAGATCACTTCCTCATGGGCTCCTGTAGTGTGTGTGTGAGTATGTGAATGTGAGGAAGACGAGGAGAGGGAGCAAGCTTAGCTCAAAGTGACCATAAAAGAGAGAGAAGAAACCACCAAGAGCACGACCTGATTTTTTGGGGGGAAGTGCTCTTAGGGGGAGGTGGGGTGGGAACGGGAGGCCACCGAGGCTGAGATGGGGAGAGCAGTCGAGCTGCCCCTGCCTCTTCGCAACCTTCCTCTGCAGGGCATCGCTCCAGGCGGAGGCGAAGAAGGTATCGAGAGGGTTAAAGTGTCGGGCGAGAAGTAAAAATTTGGAAGCGAATATGTGTTGGGGGGAGGGGGAGTAAAGCGGTAATTCTGCTGCTGTAAAGACCCCAAATAATCCACTCGGAACCTGTATAGATCGGAGAGATCCGGGACAGAGTCTTAAATGGTCATATCTTCCCTCCCCTCCACTCCCTCCCTTTAATTTAATGAAGATTGTTAATTTGCTTCGAGGCAGTGCGCTGGGTTGATAAGTCCTCCACAGCTAATATGTTAAAGTTTAAATACCAGCAGGTGCAAATTCACTCTACTTAAGGCTATAAAAATAATGCCGAAATTCAAGAGCACAAGAAGTCAGCCTTTGTATTGTGATTTATAAAAGGGAAATTGCGCTATACATAGCCAACTATTTACCAAAAAAACCCAACCCCCAAAGCCCTGAAAAGTGCTAAACTCTTCTTAATGATGCCGAAGGTGAAGTTGTTTCATATTGGACAAAATGGGAATTATTCTTTGTCATGTAAATCACCCTTCACTTGACCTCAGGTTAGAGGATAATGTTCATTCTTAGTTCACACTAAAACTTATTTAAATTAGAGAGCCTGAAGAATCATTTCACCAAATCCGTGTAATAAAGTGAAGAGGACTTAGGGATCTTCATTCAAAAAAAATCCATGGGTTAGGAACGTGTACTTTAAAAATTGGTATTTGCTGCAAACCTCGAGGATTAGGAGGTTTTTATTTAATCAAGTTATGCTCCTTGGATTTCCTGAGAAACGTGTATATAATTTCGCATAACAAGATTAAAAGAAAGGAAAAGATATGAATCAAAGGAGCTATAGATACACAAAAGACCTCCAAGTAACAATTACTGTAATACATATTTTAAAATAGGAAAAGAAATGAAAAGATATTTAACAATTGGGTAAAACAGAAATGAAGGTTTGATAAAGAAGATGCAGCTTGCGGTGCTATTTCATTCGATAAATATACTTTTGGCGTGGAGTGACAGGATATGTTATTTTGACACAAAATGAAAGCGTTACTGCAGATATAGAGACACAGATATACACGAAGACAGCTGTATACATTCATTTATAAACTGGTGGGTACACGTGGAAGGAAATCTGAGCGTCTCTACTTTCCAAAGCAACATTGAAAAATATCCCATAGGTGAGGCACTGGGCTGAGGTAGGTTTAATATTGAAGTGCTAGAGATTATTGGAAATCAAATAAAAATTCGACACGCACAGACCCATTAGAGGATTTAGTGGTGAGGAGGGAGAGATTTTCCAGGGCTTTTGTTGCTAATGTTTCAATGCTAGGCGCTAACTTTAGGAAAAGTGTCAGTAGAATAACAAATTGAGGGCATGAAAGGCCACGGAGAGAAAGCAAGCAAGGATGCTCTTGACTTCTTAGCAGTTGCTTAGAAAGGATCTCGAGCTTAATATGGGGACTCAATCAGCGGAGAGCACAAAGCTGGGCAGAGGGAAGTTGGGCTCAGCACGTGCACTTTGGTCAAGTCGCTCGAGTGAGCACCGGAGGGGGGTGGCGGCGGGCGCGGAGCCTCCCCGGGCCGCACCCCCAGCCCCCCACTCCGGCACCGGCGGCCGCGGGCAGCGCCTTCCCGCATCCCGCGGGAAGGGGACGCGGGTGGGCACACGCACGCCAGGGGCTGTGCTGAACCGGTGCCCCTCTATCGCCTCTGCGACAGGGCAGGAAAAAGCCGCCTGCCCGGGACGGGCGTGGGGGCCGAGATGGGGGACTGGGTAGAGCGCAACTTGTCCCTGTACTGGAGCGCCAGCAGTAGGTTTTGTTAAAAGACTGTTGTCAAATTCGGTTTTTCTGCGAGAAACAGCTGATTTTAAAGCCCGTCTGTAAAGATTTTTAACAGCTTAACGAAATATCAGAGATAAGAGAAATCTGGAAGATGCTCCCAGGACATTAGACCTTAATGTGCTCCTTCAGCGGCGGAGGGAGCTCCATTCTGTTCCCTGTACGTATTATACTGCAGACAGGGTTCGATATATACTCTATTTAATCTTGCTCTGTGACAGAGCTGTTTAAGTGTATACCATGCCTACGTTCTTTGTATCAAGACCAAAAGGATGCATTGTTGAAAGAAAACTATTCAAAATCTTTCATCTGATAGAAACGATCCAGCAACTGTGAGGCAGCTACAGCACAATGGTTCTGTCTGCATAATAGGTATCTCATAAAAATACAGCATGTCATTGCAACAAAAAGTTAAAAGTCTTAAATGCATCCATCTTATATATTGCATGAAGTCAATAATATTCTAACCTCTCCTGCACCCCGCCATTAAATGGTACACGGCACTTTAAAATCGAGGGCATTGTGATTGAAATCCCAGTCTCTAGCAGAGAAAGAGGGGAGCAAGGTAAGTTAGCAAGGACCATTACGGATGTAATGACCTCAGGGTAAATATTCATTAGGAAGAGGGGATTCCTCTTCTAATACCCAGTCTATTTTCTTTGGAATGCAATATCACGGAGGCTAATGTGGTAGCAAGACCCAAGATTTAAAAGGAGATTATTACCAAGTGTTCTGGGAAGAGTTTGGGAGATCCTTTTTCTTTTTTTTTCCCAGACTCTTTTCTCAAGTGGGACGCAGATGCCAAGAATAGCATTTTTAAAAATTGTCTTCCTAATTTTATTCGGAAAGCTAGAGAAGCTTGCTCCTTGCTTAGCCCCCGGCAGCAGAAGGAAGAGAACATTTAAGCAGCACGGTGAGCAGCCCTGCCTCTCTTTTCCCTTGGTAGGTGCACTTAGACGGCGGCAAGAGAGCCTGCACACCCCCCGGGGACAGAGTTTGCCTCCTGAACTACACTTCTCTTACTGAAGAACAGTAGCTCCGACCTCCAAACCAACTGGGACTGGCGCGTTAAAGTAGCTGCGAACAGGGCTCCCGTGTCTCAACATGGTCACGTAGGAGATTTGAGCCTTTTAATTTCCAGACACAAGGAATAACTCCCTCGGAGCCCCGACTTGGTCTAGGTTGTCGATTGTTGGCTGTTTTGGTCGGAGTTTTTAATTTTATTTTTTTTTCTAATAAGAGAGAGAGGGAAGCTGGGTACGATTCCCTTCTAGACACAGAAACATAAAGGGGAAGAAAAAGCCTAGCCGGGGCATATTTGGCTGTCGGGAGCCTCCCCGAGCCGCTGTGTTGTCGCCGGCGGGATGGCGGTGGAGGACTGCGGGCGCTGCCGCCGGCCCGGCCCAGCCCGCGCCCCGGCCCTGCGCGGCAGCCAACGGGCGCGTCGCCTGGTGTGACCTTCAGGGAGCACATTTCAGCTGCTAAACACCGAGAAAAGTGCTTCTCTCGCTCGCAGGCGCCATATTACCGCCGGGAGCCGGGGCTGGGGCGGGGGGAGGGCGGGTGCGCAGTTAGTCTAGTTTTACGCAGTTGTTAATTCAGGCTGGACGAGCACTCGATGGCTCCGTAAAAAGAAGAAAGAAAAAAAAAAAAAAAAAAAAAAAGGAAGTACTTCGGGAGTATTCTTTTCTTCTTAGCCCCATCCCTGCTATCCCTCCTTTTCTAACTCCCCCCCAGGGGATGCGCTTTGTAACACTGATGCCTGCTCTGGGACCCTACGGAGCATCCTCCCCCTCCCCGCCCGCTGGGAAAGGGGGTGCGCGGGGGCGACCCCCGAGAGCACGGGGTGTCACGGGGGCCCTGCCCAAGGCCGCGACACTCGCCTTGCCGGGGGCCCCAGGCACCCCCGGGCAGAGCCCGAGAGCACCCAGCTTCCCCCATCCTGCTGCTTGCCGGGGAGGCACTGGGAAAACTCCCAAAGCCTCGCTCCCTCCGCGCACACCCTGTCTGTGCTGGGAAGTCTGTGAGGCTCAAAATAAGAAAATGCACCCAGCACCCCTTTCCCCTGGTGCAAAATAATTTCCTAAGCTGTGGGTCTGCACTTTGCTCAGCTCTCCGCTCCCTCAGTTCTTACAGAGACCTGCTCCTTAGTCAACGGTGTTCTTTTGTCTTCCCCCCTTTTTTTTTATTGTGAAAAAAACTAACCAACCCCACCCAAAACCCGTCAGCAACAACTTCTATAGCTGTGCAGAAGTGGAGGAAGCAGCACTGCGATCTCGGCAGGGACACAGAGAAGCCGGACAGAGACGCTTCTCCCCTGGGCTGCAGGGCCGGTGCCGTCCTAAAGATTCAAGTCCTCTCAGGATTTCGGAACAAAGACAGCCCAGCCCAGCTCCGCCACGCACGAATCTCCATTGTAATCCTGGGCTTATTTTTTCCCCCCTTTCTTCATTTGCCCTGTTTTCCAGCCTGCGGTTCCTGAAGGTCAGATAGAGAGGTCATAGCTCTGCATCCCCTATAAATAGATTTTGATATTTAGACAGCTATTGCTACTCGATATTAACTTACAGCATAATGGCGAGAGATACCGTATGCGCTGAACCTGTTATTCACGAGTGAGCAGCATCTGTCGAATACAATTCTCGTCTTTTTGCCCTGTTTGGCTGTAGCACACATCAATAGGGCGAAGGACGTCTTGAGGCTGGGGTAGGGACGGGGAGCAGGACGGCTCTGCGGGGGCACAGTTGCAAGTACAGTGTTGAAACTATACAAGGACTTAGAGAGCTGAAGTCAAGAGCCAGGTCGGCACAGACCGGCTCTGAGAGAGTGCAGGACCAATTCAAGAGCGCCTGGCGGAAAGATTCCAGCGGGCTTTTGACATTTCACATTAAAATATAATGAATGCTGCTGAGGTGGAAGGGTCTTCCCTCTGCACATTCACAGCCCGATTTTCCCTACTTCTGGCTTTAAAAATCGTGGGTTCCAGGTAGATCTGAGCCGGAGGCTCAGAGCTTACCACTCTAACCCTTTCGCTTCAAATGTGGGCAGTACTTTGAAGGGAGCACTAAGAGTTCTCGTTTCCTTTTTACAGAGCATCCCCTCTTCTGGCTATTCCCAAATCCTCCTGTGCCTTTCGCCACCCGCAAGGCAGAAAGGCCTTTACACTCCCAGCCGTCCTGGGTGCCGGCACTTTACTTGGCAGTGCGATTGAAATGAAATTCACGGCCGGGACTCCGGCTGAGGCTTTAGAGCGAACCCACCCGCAGCCACGTACCCGCCGGGATGCGCAGAGCGGGGTCGGCCAGCGCTTTGGGAACTGGTGGAACTGGGGGGCAGCGGCGATCCCCGCGCGGGGGCGGCTTGGGGTGGCCATGCCCTCGCGGGACGGGGAGAGGAGTCCGGCCAGGCTAAAAATACCATTTCTCCCTCCCTGGGCTCACGCGTGGGTCCTGCTCCTTCTGCAAAACCGGCCCCCCTTATCGCAGCTCTAGAAACTAGTAGTAACCAAGATCTTGTGTAGCAGGACGGGGAAGTACGCAAGCGTTTCCATCTACTTACCTGGGCATGGGAGTGAGTGGGGGGGTGGTCGTGAAAGGCGCCGATTGTGTGTGGATTTTGAGGTTAAAAAGAGGTAACCTGGGGAAGGGGAGGGAGGAAAGGCTCCGAGTGGCTTAATTTAATCAATAAAATGTCTGAAATAGTTGTCGAGGTTTTATTATCCCGTTTGCTAGTTTAACTTGTCCTTTAACGCTCATATGTAACAACTGGTACGGTGCGTATATAACTGGGTTTTGGGAGTGATGTGCGCTTTATTTTGAGAAAAGGGATAATTGCCAAGGAAGAGACAAAAGAGGCAGTTTTAAGATGCTGCGACTTCCTAGAGCCTTGCGGGTTTGCAACCAGCTCAGCAGCAGCAGTGAAACAAACTTGCTGTCAGAAGTTTACCGACGCTCAGGAAGGAGGAGCGCGTCTCGCTGCCCGGCCGGAGACCCGCGGGCTTTGTTCCGCGGGAAAGAAGCCGCGGGAGCTGCCACCGGCGCCCCGCTGTCCCCGGCCGGCAGGGACACTGGGTGGGGGGCTGGCACTCTCCCGGCTGGGCAGGTGTCCTCTGCCGGGCCGGCCCGGGGCAGCCGCGACCGCCCTTCGCCCGCCGAGAGAGGCGCAGCGCTTGTGCCCAGAGCCCGACGGAAGGGACAGACGAGACTTTTCTGGGTGTTTTTATGGCTTGCCTGCCAGGGAAAGTGCCGTCTCTTCCCCCTCTCGGCCTCCTCCGTCCATCTCTTCCCCCCGGGAGCTCCGGAGGGCGCCGGGAGGGGCTCGGCGCTGCACAGCCCCGGGCACACGGGGACGGTGCGCAGCCCCCCCCGAGCGGCAGCGCCAGCGCTGCAGGGAGAAGATCTTGTTCTCCCTCCAACTCGGGGCTCTCTTTGACCTGATGAGCTGTTTAGGGCGAGCCCTTACGGTAGTTGTTCCCGTAAGAAAAATCCGAGTTATTGTGAGGTGCCGTCCCCATACATTTTTAACCATAGTGATTACTAAATTAATAGCAGGCCCTAAGACAGATGTCAAAACGTCTTGAAAATGTTTATCTGTGAATAATTGAGAAGGTGGTAAGACGCATTATCTGATTGTATAATGAAATATGTATGAGGAACAGCTGTTTGCAATAGTCACCTCCCGTTGTTTCATTAGCCTAGAGCCTCCTCTTTAAAGAAGCGCTTCCCTGAAGTTGGCCATTCAGAGTCCGCCGCTTCCACCGGCTCCGGCGGCCGAGCCGTACCCGCCAGAGCCACCGCGGCGGAGGGGTAACCCGGTGTGGTAACCCGGTGTTGTCCCTAGGCCGGTCCACGGGCTGTCCCCGTGGCATTTCTCACTTCTAGGGCGGGAGGGAAGAGGTGCGGATGGGGTCTGAAGATGTGTTGCCGGGCAATCTCAACCTGAAGAGGATGCCCTGAGAGGAAGGATCCTAGATGCTCATCTCGGAAGCACAGCAAAGATTTATTAAGATTTCATGCCGAGCAGCGACAGCCTCCTCAACTGCTTAGCGTTGACATAAACTTCCAGACGTCGAGCATATGCTGTTGCACAGCATTGTTTATGTGTGGTACCAGATGTTGCTTTGCATCCTATTGTCTAGAGACAATGTTTAGTTCAGGTTAAAATATCTTTACTTAAACTGCTCAGTTGGCCATTGTGTGAGCATTAGTGAAGTGTCATGGAGAGGTAATGGGAAGTCCGGAGAGGTTAGCTCTCCGAGCGTGGCCAGAAGGTCCCTGGTTCATGGTGGGGTTACAGCCACCACTGTCATCTTTTGTTTTCCCTCCTCAGAGAACCCTTGTCCTTCCTCTAAAAGGATGTGCCCCGCTCTCATTCCCTTCGGAGTTTTCTCCACCGTTTCATGAAACGGCCCGATGTTTGTTTTTCTAGTTCCCCTAAATCGCCCGAAAGAGGAAAGGAAGGCACGGTCCTGCGTCACCGCCACCCCAGGCCGGGCCGGTCCGGGCGGAGCGGGGCGGCCCCACGGCCCCGCCCGGGGATGCTGGCGCCGGGGGGAGCTCGGTCCCGGGCGCAGAGTTCACGCTCGAGCCAGGCCGCCGGCTCCCTCCCCCCAAAATGCCCGGCCGAGCCTCCTTCCCTCCCTCCGTCCCTGGCGGGGCGAGCGGGCCGGGGCAGCCCCCTCCCGCCGCCCGGAGCCTTTTCTTGCCTTTAACCCAGCAGTCTGGGCCGGCCGCGGCGGCTGACCTGTGGCAAGACTTTTGCTCCGGGAGAGAGGGGGGAAAAAAGCTATAGACTTTAATCGGATTTCTCCCCAAACACTTCTGGTATGTTGTTGTTATGCATCTATATGGAGATCATTATTTATAAATGAGCGAGTACGATCGGTCGCAAAGACTTTAAGAGCCCGGATTTGTGTCATTAAGTTGAGGGCGGGGTGGAGCGATTTAGCGGAGCGGTGGCCGGTGGACGAGCGGGACGTCGCCTGCCGCCACCTTTGGCCACCCTGTGGCACTCGCCCCGGGCGAGTTCCCCGCTCTGCAGGCGCTGCGGGGCCGGGGCTGCGGGCTGTGTCCCCGCCAGCTCCCTGCTCTGTCCCTGCAGTCCCACTTAACACAATGCAGGCGGATTTCCCCTACACCGGGTGCCCCGCGAAGAGTGGAGAAGAGGTGAGAACATTTCCAGCAGCAGCAGCAGGTTTTGTTGGTCACTGTAGCCCCTACCTCCTCTGCTCCGCGACATTTGTGAAGCCACTTTAGGGCACTGTTAACATCTCTCTAAACGCTCTAATTAAACAAAAGGCCACATTGTGTATTTCAGCATCGAAAGCGGAGGTTTTGCAAAGTGATGCGCCGTATAATGTAGATGTGTTTGTGCGATTTTCAGCGTTTTTGCCTGTGCATAATTCCTTATGCCTTTTATTATAGCCCTACACATTACAGTTCATCTGTAAAGATACTGCTTCAGAGGGACCTGTTGCACACAGTGATGGTAATTAGTAACCTTGGTAACAGTTTTAAATAAAGGTTATAACAATGATGTCAACTGTTTTTATTCATCATACCGTAAATGGGGTCTCCATATTATTGTGCCTGTGGAGGACAGTGTTTAAGAAACAGTTATGAGGTTCCACTTCTCTTATTATAATGCGAGTTATCACTTTTTACCTTGTCCTTAAGTAAACGCTATCGTGGTTCTAAATAGTATAAAGATTTTCAAACTGCTGAGGACTCTGTAAACTTTAATTTTCTGAATGAGGTAGATATTATTATGAATTAGACTTATCAGGCTCCAAGTACCCTTATGGAGAATACTGTAGTCTTCCAGAGAAATACCTCAGAATAAGTATTGCTTAGAAAATGTAATGAGTAATGTTAGCAGTGGCTGCACCATTAGCCTTCTGCACAGCCTCTCTCCTCTATTAAAGCTTACAGAAAATGCTCACAAGCTGAAAGCGAAATTAAATATAATTGCTTTTATTTACCTATTGCTTTTATATAATTAAAATATTTTTAGTTACATTCATCAAGCAGCATCCACTTTGAGTATTACCTGCCACATCTATTAATCCATTTTTCTGTAGTAACTACACCACCATTAGCTATCGAAATATGGATATATACACATATATATTACCTATATTGTCTTTGTCAAGATATGTTTTAGTTCTCATTAACAAAAAATATTCTTGTGGAAGAATCTCTGAAGCATGTTTTTCATACACATTTATTAATAATCACAGTTGTCAAGAATTAGGTATTCACAGATTGCAAATGAAAAGAAAATACTATATGCAAAATGAAATATGGAGTAGAATTGAGTATAACTATTTTTTCTCTTTAAAATAAAAAATTTTATGAAGTGAAAAACTGAGCTATTTAACTTACTTAAAAGATGGCTTTGTTGGTTTAATTATATTGTAGTTATTTTATAAATATATTTCAAAGGAAGCTTGCCATATTGAATGTCAATGAAGCCTGTAAAGAAAAGACTTACAAAAGCTAATGCATACCAAATACCAAATTTTAGTCATTAGCATTCCTATTTATTGCAAACTAGAGGAACCTATTAACAGACAAGAATTTGTGTTTAGCTAGCATTACAATGTTTAGCCATTAAAATAAAAAAGGGCAAAACCATACAATCTTCTTCCCCTGCCCTTTAGAACTAGATGCTCCTTTGACTCAGACAAATGTATCAAAAAAACTGATAACAGAAACTGTGATTCTTCATTATTATCATCTGTACCAAAGCAAAACTTGTATTGTTTTATTCAGGCAAAAATTCTACTTTTTTCAAAGGACCAGGGTTGTCTGATCAAGCAATTCAAATATTTTGCACGTACCTTAAGATCTGCATTGGAAGGACTCCTGGCCCTGGGGAAGCACAGATTGGCTTTGGGCTGACTCAGGCCTACAGGGTCAAGCCTGGAGGCTGCCAGGCATGATCCAGCATCAGTGGGCACTTCTCCATCACATTCAGTAGTTTAGACCAAGTCTGGGGTGTGGATAGCAGCTCTCATGCTTAGGATGGAGGAAGGAAGGACTAAACCATTCATGAGGTTAAGCAGGCTGCTAACCAGAAGTTTCTTTTCAGTGCTTGTCACAAAATCAGTATATTTATTCATGTGCTGCCTATCTGTTCAAGAGCTTATTTAAAACCTCTAGGCCAAGCATTTCTGCTATTCAAATACCCTCTAAGAAATTGTATTTTTGTCTCTTTTGAAGATGAGTGTGTGCAAATACACCATCCCTCAGAATTTCTAACAAAAGTTAGGCATATTATTATGTAACATATTAAATTTCAACTATAAATGATAAATAAGCTTTCTTGTGCTTTTCACCAAACTGTACTCTTTTGTGTAAAAAGAGAAGTTTTTGGGGAGACTGATAGTCACGATGAGGTAGCAAACTGCTAGATCTTTTCCCTTTTGTTGCATCCCACATGGTCCTTGCCTTCTCAGCTTGTGAGTGAGCATCACTCCTAGAGACTTTGTTGTGTCTATTCAAATTGACAGAGAGATTCAAAACAAGACCAAAGAAGCAGCACAACATCTACAGAACTTCTGGATGACAGATGCTGTCAAATGCCTGTTTTGCCTCAAAGATTACTTCAGTTTTCAAAGAACTGGGGGGAAGGGGGTTGGGGAGCGGTTCAGGAAAGTTCAACCCATCTGTTTAATCTTTGTTTTCCAATTTTCATTGTTAATTTCTAAACCAGACTTTACACTTAATTCAATAAAGGGTTTGGTTTGACTAATAAGGATCACTTTTGATTTTGATTTTGCAAGAATAGAGTGAAGACTAGTACAAAGAAAATTCACTGTATAAATATCCTGCCCAAGAAAGGAAGGTTCGCCCATACTCCATCTACAGGATTTGTAAGTACAAGAAATCTGTTCTCTTCAAAGATATAAACTCCTTGGCTTTAGGATGCCATTGTAGGGCTGCTTGTTTATAGCTTTTACATGAACATATGGTGAGAAGTTTGACTGAAGTAGCTCTACAATCAGCATATCTTAGCATGTATGAAATATTTTGAATAAAGGAGTTCCTGTGTGACCCCATTTATGTGATCCACGTTGCTGCTTTTCACTAATGAAAACAAAACTGATTTGAAATTTGCATGAGTGTGATATCTGATGATAACAGATTTCTCATGAAAGCAAAATGATGCAGGCTGTCTCTGATTTTGTTAAGACAGATTAGAATTTGGGAGGAAGAATCTCATGGAAAATTAAATATAAAAGCAGAGTTTCTGAAATTTTAAGAACCCCTATTTTTTCCTGGGAGATTTTTTTTCTGAGTCAAAGATCTTCAGTTTATTATCAATGAAGAGCAGTGGTTCAAGAGGCTGCAGACAGCACAGATTAAAATAAACCTGAAGGAATTTTTATATTGTCTCTCAAGTATTGTAACTTTTACAGGGAGAGCTTTTTCTAGGTCAGCGTGTATATAACCCAGAATGGAGCTGATCCAGAGATCTACAACTCAGAAGCTGCTGGAATGATGGATGTCTTGCAGGTCTTTCACTCACACTTAGATGCCATGCTAGATAGCTACCCTGAGAAGTTTTTCAGCAGAAAAACTTTAATTTGCAATGTTTCTTCCGACCAAACCCAAACTGATTTATCTCTAAGTCCTGTTGTTAGAGTGGCAAATGTATTTAAGGAGAAATGGTAGTAATGCAATAGTTCTGACAATGAAGTTCAGATATAAAAAGACCAGCCCTATGGAAGAAAAAGTGGTGTGATGAATCACTTCTTTGTTCATACTGTCCCTTTAATACAAAGTAGAACACAAATGTTTGAACAAAAATGCTTCAATTTTGCATTCTCAGCAATGCTTTCTTTTTCTCACTTTAAACCATCCAGAGTCCTTTGTAGCCATATAGAGTATGCGACAGAACAATTTGGAAAATATTCATCTATCAAGTTTAACAACTTTCTGGTGTAACTTCAGAGAGGTTTATTGCTTATTCATGTGGAAGTGAGTACACCCAACTTGTTTTGCCTGGTTTTGCTACTTTTGCTGGTTTGCAAGGCTGTTCTGGTAGCTGCAAATGGCTTCTCAAGTGACATTTGCTGACATTCAGTGGTGTATATTTATCAGTATACTTCACTTCTATATGTGTAATCTATTTTATTTTGTTACTCATAGCAACCTCCTTTCCACTGTCCATGGCCTGAAAATGATAAATGGCACAGTGGCATATTTCCCTAGCTGCACTAAAATGTCACTGTGAAAAATCTTTAATGGACTAAGTGTAGCTTTTCAGGTTATAACTTGTCAAGTTACGGAGAAATTCTAGAGTTTCTCCCTAATCCACCATTCTTTGGAACCATAGCACTGCAGGCAGAGACTAATTATAAGTTACACCAGTCAGAGCAGGGCAAAAATAAATGAAGTAGAAACTGTTTGATCAAGGCTCACTTTATACTTGCTTTCTGCACTTGTGCTGTGTTACCTGATGTGCTCTGTGCAGGCTAATGCTGGATGTGCCTTGCTGCTTATGTATGAATGTGCACTTATGTTGAGATCTAGGTTATTTCAAAGAATTTGCTTATCACTGTAACACTGGATATATTTCTACTGCTCCTACATCTGGGAGTGCCAAGGGAAACCCTCCAGGCTGGCCAAAGCAATGAAATGCTTTAAGAAAGAGTCTCTGGTGGCAGCTGTGATTAAAATGAACACTAACTGGAAATAAATAGGTGAGAGAACATAGTGTTACTACCCTCTTTTAGTTCAGGTACCAAAATGGGTCAAGAGAGACTGACTTAGATTTTAAAGCAGCCTCAGAAATACAGTGTACCTGCCCTGGACTCAGGGATCTAGAAGACTATCCTGCTTTAAGTTTCCTGTTCCTTTTTCAGCAGTTATTGATCAAGTTTTTGGACAAAATGCTCAAGTCTACAATATGTTAGTGTGAGACAGAACAGTTTTTGAGAACATTCACCCTAAATCTGACTGCAGATGGTACTTTGGTGTCACTTTTTTTCCTTAGTTTTCCTTGCCTTTGCAATGAATACTTGAAAGAAACATCTTAGTTCCTTAGTTATTTTCTTTAAAATGAATCCTACTTCCCTGTCCTATGACCATAAAGCACCATGCCCAGATTTCCTCTCATCGAAGAGCTAGAAAGCACAAAAGGAACGAAATGCTGGAACCAACAATAATATTTGTTTTGCAGCAAACTGTGAATGGTGTAATTTATCTGACAAAGAGGGTATTTTTGGCATTGAGGGACAACAGCATCTCTTTAGGTCATGCCATGAAGTAGCAAGTAGCTGAAATTATATTTACGTGATTTTTCTATTACTTGCATTTAGCCGGTATTTTCTTTATCAGTGAGGGCAAGAGATTGCAAATCTTGAAGTGATGTGCAGCACAAAATACTTACTTGGCTTTTGAAAAGAAGCCAGGGTGGAAGTGCTTTAGAGTAAAATCTACCTTCCACTTGTCCCATTCCCTACACCAACTTCCACCTTATTACAAACATGCTATTACAAGGCCCGTGCACTCTTGAATCCTTACCAGTTCCAGAGGGTCCATATTTCACTCTTAAGACTTAAGTGTTTACATAATCCATGATGATTTCCTGCAAGGGTATGACTTTAAATTCCTATGCCTACAAAATATGCTCAGTGGGGAAAAATCTCTTTTCTGACTAACTTTAAAATCATCTTAGTCTTAGGAAGTGCCATGAGTCCATCAGCTTTCCCAATTGACATTTTCAGTGCTTATTTACTGTGTAGACATAGATCACCCAGTATTTTGCTTTAGAACAGAGTTTAGACCTCACTTTGTTTCCAAGGCAAAGCTTAAGGGAAAAGAAACATTTTCTACTAGAACAGCTGAAAACAACGGCTGGAGGAAGGCTTTTTTATACGAAGGAGGACTCGTGTCTGAAAGTTTTTTTTCTCCTAGTTAAAAGTCTCTCAGTTGGTCTAAGAGAAATTACTGCCTCTTCCAGCAGTTTTTATCATATTCTTAGACCATATTGCTAAAACTGCTACAGTATTACCATGTTTTGTTTGTCTTGTAGGGGCGAGAAAAATAAACTTAAACTGCTTTGAAATGAAGCCCTATTATACTTTTAAGGCCTCTGCTGACTATCTGCAGTTGACATTCCTCTGGAAGCCAGCATAGGCTCTGTGCTTGGGCCTAGAAAATCTAAAATTTATAGGCTTTCCCCTAACATAGTTCCTAAAGGACGAATAAAGACTTTTCTCCAGCTCACTCTGCAGCCCACAGTTTACCCTGAGCTTGGTTTACTGCCTTTACTGCCTGTCCTTGACAAAGCCAGATGAGTATGTTCTGCTACCACTACATTCAAGCATCTCAGGAGCTCTAAAGAGCCTTGGGGTTTTCTACTGCTTCAAAGGCACTTTTTCCCCACTCAGAGGAGGGTGAATTCTGCCACTGACTGGGGTCTGAACATGGCTCTGAGAGTTTAGCTTGCCATGTTCTGGTGCTGCACCATCCTTCAGGAGCACCTCTGCCTGCTCCACAGGCACGAGGCCACATCAACTTGCTCTTTGCACTTCTTCAGAGACATTCACTGAAAACTCTCTGGGGCTGAGGAAGCAAACCAGCATCAAGCCTTCATGCAGAAGTTGCCAGTTTAGCACGTATTTTTCCAGCATGGCATTGCAAGGGATTCAGCTTTTCACATCTATTTATTTAGTTTGACTGTTTACGGCCTTTCAAATGCAACTGTCTTCTGTGTGTCCAAATGCCATGGGGGATGGTTTGGCTTTGTGAAAAGATGGTGGAAAAAAGGAAATAAAGCAGCTTCCCTAAGGGCTTATTCACAAGACACACTGCTGCTTGTGGCTTGTTTCCCATGGAGGACAAAATTTATCCTAGTGTTTGACATATATGAAGATACCAGCCCTGCTCTTTGCCAGCATCAAAAGGGAGGATGTGCTCAAAGATCTCAAGTTGCATGCAGAGACTATCAACAGCTTCAGATTAAGCACAGCCAACATCACTGGGACCAAACTGGATATTGTATTATTGTCCTTTTTATCATCCTTTTTATTCTTGTGTGTGTGTGTGTGTTCAATAGTTCACTTGAAAAACAAAACACTGAAATAAAACCCACACACATTTTTCCTACTGAAGTGGTCTACTTGGCAATAAAATCCAAGTACTTCTTTCTAAAAGATATTTTAAAAAGCATCAAAGTTACAGTAAGGAAAATAAAATATTGATACTGGCATTTTCAAAAGCACTTGCCCAATGCCCAGTTTTACTCCATTTTAGTAGGAGCAGAGCTAAGGCATGACCACAGTCCAGAGCAATTTCACACCTATAAGCATGGGTAGATTTCCTGGTGAACATTTAGGGTGTTGCAGACCCTGTCGTGTATCCTTGCTAGATTACAGGCTAAATTGAGGCCAAGTTTCTGCTCTGCTCCCTAATACATATTATGGGTGCAATCATCTCAGTGTAAATCCCTTTGTGGATTTGGGCCTGAGTGTTTTTGAAAATCCCACCCACATGGGACACCCGTAGGTCAAATGAAAAATTGCATAAGCTATTAACTAAAGCTAGAGCTTATAAAAAGTTACCCACAAGAAAGGTACACAGGTTAGTGCTGCTCCAGGGCATCCTTAAGTCACACTTCAGCAAGTTATAAAGTTATCTTTGGAGAGCAATCATACCAAGTTGTCAGCCCTGTAAGGATAGATTTATGTGTCTCTGACATGTCAGGTGTCGTCTTTGCCACTTCATTGAGGCTATGATATTTCAGCAGGAGGTAACCACTGCTATTCCCCTGCCTGAAAATCCCCAGAACTTTCTTCTGTAAACATTTATCATGTTTGTTTAACTCTCACTCACAGGTCAGTGCTCTCAAATTTTTCTCATTTTAATCTGAATTTACGTAGCAGACATTATGGGGCAAACATTTTCCCCCAAAAAGCCTCCATACTTGAGGTTTTTTTAGCAATATCATTTAAAAGGACACAGTTTTTTGTTTGTTGCTGAGGAAGTAAGACAGGTAATCACCCTATGCTGGAAGAGTTACTGTCTTCATCATGGAGGGGTCTAATTTATGGGTTTGTTAGTAAGCTGTACTGTCAATTCAATATTTTGATTGAGTTTTCCCCCAGGGCTGGACTTGTTTCTCCCTATATTCTTCTGAAATATTGTTCTGCAAGCTGGAAAAATGATTTGTTCTGGCTGAGTCTAAAGTGAAACATTAGAGAATGGAAACTCACAAAGTGAGCTTATGTTTAAGGCCTTAATTTTCCTCAAAGGTGAGCACAGTGGCAATGCCAACACCCTGCAGCAGACTGTGTCCTGACTGCAGTTACCCTGGAACCTAAATCCTCATCCCAGGTCCACAGCCATGCACACAGAATTGGTGTTTGGTAGACAGAAGCTGGAGAGAGAACAGTGCACGGCCCAGTACAAATCTGTAGCCTAAGTGATATGGTCCGCCCAGTATTCTTAACTTTTGTACAAAATGCCCCCTGGAGACACGTTTACAAAGTTGCCATTTCAGCAAATGACATTTTGCATATTCTTCAGAGATGCCACATATGTAATGCAGTCATACTCAGCTCAAAGTGACCATGTGAATTGAACATGACTCAGCTGCTCTCTGGATTACACACACAGGGTATTTTATGCCAGCAGACAGTAAGAGGAGCTGGAGTGGGGCTAGAAAAGGGAGAAAAGACATCTTCCTTCAGCACTGCCATTTTGATATTGCTGCAATGCTCTACACAGGTTGCAGCTTATACTGGTGTGTAGTGGAGATCAGCTTCATCACAACAGAACTTTTTTTATAAAAAACAATATTTCTCAAATGTTTCTCTCTTTAGTGAGTTTCACCAGAATTAATACTCAGAAGCTACTAAGGAAATGTTCTAAAAATGTAGTGGTATCACTTCTGCAAGTTCCTGGTTATTTCCTTTCTCTCATTAGAGCATATCAAAACTTACTAGAGACCCATATTACTTTCCCCTAATTTTGTGTTTTAATATCCTGTTTTCTTTATTGATTTTTTTTTTTACCATTCCTTTTAAATTACTGATCTGATTATTCTCTTTGCCCACACCTGCCTACTGTGGTCTCCTTCCTCGTGCTGGGGACAACTTGTGCTTTTCTAATTACCAGAAGGCCTTCCTATTTCTCTTGGGGATTCTTTTAAAACTAAATTCTCTTTCTCTTTGTCATTAAGGCTCCTTAGGTATTTGATCATTATTTATTTTGAAGTTGTTTGTCTCCTTTAAACTGCAAGTATCTTACAAGTTAAAATGCATCTGATCTCACAGCAGGCAGGGTTCAGAGCAGAACCAAGTTAGGCTGAGTAAATCTACCCATGAAACTTCCCAGCATTCCACTGATGCTTCAGTTCTTTCTTGCAGCAAACATAATTGCTTTTATAAGGTTTGTTTTTAATACAAACAAACAAACACAGCTCCCACCAAAATAACACGTGTCCTCCCCATGCATACTCGGGTTCAAATTGCTGACCTGCTGTCTCTAACTGCAGAGGACTGTGTCAATTCACCCACAGCCTAAGAGTTATCCCNTTATCCCCAGACAAGGTGCACTCCACAGTTCCTTCTGGAGATGATCTACTTCCTATAGCAAAACATTCTTTAGAGTAATTATCTGAATTTGCTTCCTCATATATTGGGTGAGCATTCCCACAACTGCACTGCAGAACTGCACTGCAGAACTGCACTGAAACTGAGCTGCACTTTCTAATGAAAATTCATTTCATTGCAAAATTCCCAATCAGCTCTAATTTGGAAGCCCCAGCTCAGCTCCTGCTGTGAGACATATCATAAGAGACAGATCTGGCTGTGAAGGGCTGGCAGGTTGGAGGGATGAAGGCTGAGAGGAAAA
>VZTT01070455.1:1138-27849 GCA_013400855.1 Buphagus erythrorhynchus
GGGCACCGCGGCCGCCGCTCGGCCCCGCAGCCGTGACCCGGCTCCTCCGCCGTGACCCGGCTCCACCGCGCTTCCCCATGCCCGGAGCTCTGCCCTGCGCTCCGCCAGCGCTGCTGGCGCCAGCCGGGGCCTCGCAGGCAGCCTTGTTCCTCCCTCCTTGCTTAACTCTCTGAAGGCCGTTAGAGTCTAAAACCGCTGGTTTTGATGCCCATTTGGCTTTAAGAATTAATGAATGGAGCGACAAGAATCCTGACAGTGCAGGCAGCCGTTTGACCCCTCTTTCTACTCAGTTTCACTTTCGTATAATTCAGGCTGTGCTTACAAATCAAGCTGCAGGGATGTTTCTTTTTTTTTTCCTGTGGTGGATTGATAATATTCCATTTCTTTAATGTACATATTCTGCTTCCAGAGCCTGAGTAATGAGATACAAAGTTCACCTATTCTGAAAACAAGCAAAAGTTGAAAAGAACTTTCTGGGAGCCTGAAAAACTGCTTTGTTAAATGATAAATGAGGCATTTACGCTTTTGAAGGAAAGCTGAACCATCCCTTAGATTCCAAATGTGTGGCTGTTTTTCTTTCCACGATGCAGACCTTTGGGAAAAAAGTATCTGATAGTGGTTCAAACTGCAGAACGATCTTTATTCTCTTTACTCAGCCTTAAATTCTTCAGTTTTTTTGAATGTAGGTGGTCCCGACTTCCTGGAGTCAGATAAGTAGGGAGCAGCTCTGGTCGAAAATATAAGTTTCTTAAAGCAGTCTGTGTAGTTTTCATGGGGGGAAAGAAAAGGTGCATTTTCAGAAACTTCATTACAAATAATCTATTGATCCAGTGGTTTAATCTTCTCACATTTTGAAACATGCTAATATTTAAGTTTTCAGTGTGTCAGAATGCTAAATTGTTTTTATGACATGTAATGGAACATACTAACATTTTTATTGTGTTTCCAAGAAATTAGTGAACTTTTGTCTTGAGTTTTATCAAAAGAGCTTCCCATTATGGTTCATTACTGAATTCTGAGTGAGGATACTGGCACTGAGGCCTTGGATGTGTTTGTGAAGTGATAAGCCAGTGTTTGTACTTCTGCATTGTGCACTTGGTGTTAACACACATCCTGGAACTAAATGATGGGAAAAGAACCCCAGAGAAATTCCTAAATGTGTCCTTAAAACGTGGATATCTGTGTTTGGAAAGATAAAAACTGAAAATCCGTTAAGGAGGGGGAAAGAAGAGTCAGAGTTTGGGGCTCCAGACTGAAATTCCATTTAGCTGTTATATTTTAGCCACTTGGTTTATTCAGGACTGCACTTAAATAAAAACACTCGGTAATTTGGTGAGGAGTTAGGAGAAGCTGTGTGCTGCCCTTTGCTGTTACTTGCACATGTCTCTGCTGAGAGATTTGGTGCATACAAAGGTATTTTATAATATAATTCTCAACAGGCTTCTGGGTGGCTCAGCAGTCTAGGAGAGAAGCTGTTGCAAGCAGAGCTGCAATGAAATTATTTCCATTCAGTTTGTTAATTTATGAGTGGTTTTTTGTAGCCTCGATGCTGCTTCCTTTCTTCATCAGCTCTCTGAGTCAACAAGTCTTGAAAACAAAAGCAAATACTTCACGATATTTCTGAACTAATTTAGTTTGTGAGTGTTTAAGTACCATATTGTGCAGTCATAATTTCAACAAAAGGGTTTTTATTTTGAGCACTGAGCCAATGAAATAGTTCCTTGATTTTTCTGTGCAGCTAGATTACTACTTGCAACCTCAAGCAGCGTTTCAGCTGGGAAAGAACAGGATTTTATCCCAGCCCTGGAAATGCCTGGAGGCAGATGGAAATTTAGTTTACCAGATCAGAACACAGAACTTGAGTGGGGTTTTTGGTTTGGGTTTTTTTTTAAATGGTAAAAGTTGGTGTGTGTTTGAATCACTTTCTGTATGACCTGTTTATCAAATTGTTGTGATTTGTTCAGGGGTTGGTGTCACAATTTTGGTGTCTGAGGGGCTGCTGGGGATGAAGGGGATTGTGTTCTTGTTGTGTTACCAGAATTTCCCACTGAAATCCCACAGCATTCCACAGACACTCTGGTTTTGGCAGAGCCTCTCTGTTAGGGGCTCCATGGAGCTTTTTGGAGCTGCAGGAACCTGAGTGCATCTGTGTTACTGGGGAGGGGGGCTATGAAAGTGTCAGTGGGGTTGAAAGCAGTAGAAAAGAATGGCTGGAAGCCATGTAGGTTTTTGTGGTGTGATCACCACAGTGCCAGCAGTTACCTGGTGTTTCTAGGTGTTGCTTCTTTCCCTTTCCAAAAATACATGGGTTTTGCCTTCTTTCTCTACTGTTCCTGGAATCTTTGTTTTTTCCACTTCTGTTTCTGCAAAGGAATAAATGCACTTTTAAAATGCACCTTTTATAAAAGAGGGCTGGTTGAATATATTCAATTATATAATGAGCAGAAATAGGAAACCAGCTTCTTTTGTGGTCCTTTTTTCATTCAGATGTTGAAAACTCTAAGTCCTCTTATGATTCTTGATTGCTAAACCAGTCATTTTAATTCCCATTTGTAAATATGCCTGTTCAGATGTCACACTTCCCTGTTCTGAAGAAATCCTCTGTTACAGTCACTTCAGCTCTCAGATTATTTTGTGTTCCTCTGATCAAGGAAGTCCCTGGGATGAAGCCTAACATAATCCTGAGGACTGCAACTCCTCCAGTTGTTGTGCCTGAAACAGACTGGTTAATCTGTGCCCAGAAAAAGCATGAGTCCTGTGTGCCAGGTGCTCCTGAACTTTGAGAGCATGACCTTTGGGGTGGCTTGAGCAAAATGAGTGCTTTTCTTGCATGTGGAAGGGCAATATTAAATAACCACTCTGAACACTGGGAGCTGAAATGAGCCAGAATCTGCATTTCTCTAAAGCTGCTGGGCAATTCCTCCTTTGCTTTGCAAAGACGGTGACCTTTTCTGTATTGTCCAAAAGTTAATCCCTTGGATTTGAAATCCATTGTACTTGGTCATTCAGCAACTAGATAACATCTGCTTCTAATTTCCTTGCAAGTTCTTGGTTCTCAGAGCAGCATGGGGGGCTGCCTGTCCAAATTCCAGATCTCTTCCCTCAATAACCCTTTTTGCTATGATGTGCTGGAGCCAGTTTTGGGAAGAAGCAGAAGAATTCTCCCATGGCAGAAGGGATTGCCACACTGGGTACGATGTGTAAGAGAGGATGAGGAAGACCTAGAGATGTTTATGCAAAGAGCAGACTTCCAGAAATTTCTGTGATACTTTTTTCCCAAGGGTATGTGGTCTGCAAAAGCATTGTGTTCTTACAAAATGAGGATGTGCTTTTCAGCTTGTAGATAAGTTCGTGTTTTTACCATAATTGAATTTATTTGTTCTAATTCAATGTGTTTTGAAGTGAAACTGACTAGAAAGTGAAAAGTTATTTTTCGTTTTTAACACTTTTTTCTGTAAATAGTGGAAGAGGAATGGGTAAAAGATGAGTTGTTCAAAGAACAAGATTAACATTAAAATGACAGTAACTATGCATAGGTTAAAACCCCCTGAAAGTGGCAGAAGGAGTAGGGAGCTGGGGATTTATTTTCAGCCTATTTGTGTTCCATGAAAGGTGACAAGCTGAGGTTATTGTGCTCACCATAATCAATATATTCCAAGAATTCACTGAATTAAACTATTCTCAGGTCAAACAATATTGGAGCAAGAGTTCTGTAAGCTTTACTGAAAAGATATCTTCAGTTTTACACTAAGAGAAAAACTTTCTATAGTGTTTGAAAATCAGCCTCATTTTGGGCTCTGTTTGATAACAGTGTACTCTGTAGGATTCAAATTCTTTATTTTTGTTGTCTGCCTTTATAGAAAAAAAACTCTTTTGCAACTTGTAGATACAAATTGTTTTCATTGTCTGCATTTGTCTGGAAATCTAATAACATTTTCAACTTATTTCGAGATTGCTTGGTATTACATATTTTCAAATCTTAATATGGCCAAATTTCTGTCCACAGATCTTAAAGGTGTATTTGAAAGCCTGTCTGTTCCCAGTGTAGCTGAAATTAAGTGGAGAACAATTAGCATAACACTTTCAACTAACTCGTGTCTGGCTCTCAGGCAGCTCTGTCCAGTCCTACCCATCTTGTTGCTGTGACTCAGTTGATGGCACCTCTCTCCAAAGCTGGCCCTGCTCCATGGGAACCTGTCCCTGTCAGATCCTGGCATGGAATCACAGGAAATGCTGCTTTAGCATCACCTTAAACCTGACCCTGTGGAAGTTAAACATCCTTTGGTGTGAGGGTAGAGCTCTTCCCCCACCTCTTGGATGGGCTTGGTTAGGAGTGGAGAGCAGCAGCCGTTGCAAGATGAGTGGTGTGATAATTAGTGGCTTTTTGAGGATATTCAAACTTGTTAATTAAAGTACTCAGTACCTAACTGGGTGTAGGACATTTCCTGACTAGCACCGTGTGCTGTGTCTCCATCATACACTTGTCTTCCTGTCCCACTTCATGCTTTTCCATAAGATTGTCCCTGTCTGTGTCTTTGTGTTGGTTTTTCTCCCATCTTCGCTGTTTTTATTTTTCCCTTTGCCCTTCCCTGGGTGTTTGCAGGAGCTGGATGTGGTTCTGTGGAGCTCTGCTGTGGGGTCTCAGCACGGCACCATCCCGGGGTGCCATGGGGTTTGCTCCCTGCTAATCTCTGCAGCAGCAGCACACAAAGAACTGCCAGCTGACAGCTGTGACAAGAGGATTAGGGAGCATTTGTTCAAATAAAGGGTGTTTTTGAAAAGTGGAGAACTTTCCTGATTTAGTGGAAACTTGAATAGTGTGAGTCCTTGCTCTACCAGCAGGACACAGTGAGCCTGTCCTGACCACAGGGCTGTCTGGAATCGCTGCAGGGTCAGGCTCAGAAAGCCCTCTGAAATACCTCATTTTATGAAGAACCCAGTAAGTTCAGCTTCAAATCCTTCTGAAAGTGTGTGAATGAACTAGGAGGAAATTTAGGTGTAAAAATGGAGTGAGTAAGGATTAACTTGTAAAATTGTCATAAAAGTATTTTGAAGAATAGTGAATGAATATAAGATAAAAGCATGGTACCCAGGTGAATATTAGAGTTCCTCTCTGTTTGAACTCAAAATCTGAGTCTTGATTTTTGCAACAGTATTCTTCAATGCTTTCTGTTCAGGTGTCCTCCAGTGTGTCCCCCTTCTCTGGGACATCTCCCTTAGAATTCACCTGGTTTGTTCCCCCTGTGTTCCTGTTTTCCTCTGAAGCTTTCTGCAGTGTTTTTCTGTCTTTTGCCTCAGAACTTTCAAACTTTTCATCCCCATGTTTCTCAGTCTCTTATTCTTAACAAATGTCACACAGTTAAGCTTCCTTTTAAGTGACTCCAGCGTTTGTGAATTTTGAAAACATAGCTGAAATGAGTTTAGATGCATTGATGACAGAGTATGTAGCAAATTGTATAAAGGAGTTACTTTGCAAAGGTGGAGTTGTGTGAGTTATGTGTATTTTTTAGGGATTCCATTTTTTTTCTTTTACATAAATGCATACTTTTGTATCATGCTACTGAGAAAAACCCAAGTGCTTTTCAGCTTTGTGCACTGTTGGAACAGGCTGTGGATTGAGCAGGCAGTGGGGATAGAGACCTCTAACCTTGACTTTTTTCCTTCCATTTCCAGTACGAGAGCCATTGCCTTCTGCAGAACTGGTCTCTTCAAGAAGTCCTTGATTTCATTTTGTCCTTTCCATTCCTCCCCAAACTACCTGTTCTCTTGGGAGCTGACTTCATTTGCAGCTGTGCAGTCTGTGCCTGTTTCTTTTCCAAGTGATTCTGTGTTTGATGTGCTCCTCAGTGGCAGTGCTGGAGCAGCAGGACTGCTCTGCCCACACTAGGAAGGGCTTTGTGGAATCAGGGACCCAAGAACAGATTATCCCTGCTGGAATATTTTCACATGTGTGGAATTGCTTTGAACTTTGTGCATGTGTCCCAAGACTGGAGGAGGATGGGGTGAAGTATCGCAGTTATTTCTGCTCTGCCCTAAAAGAACATTTTATGAAATATATTCATTGCATTGTGCTGTGGATATTGATAGACTGCTTAGTTTAAACTTCATGTAAGTTCCGTTGAACCAAATATTGGAGTGCTAGGTTAATATTTTAGTGAGACACTAAAGAGTCCCCTCTCTCTTGTGAGCAGGGTTTTAGGAGCTTTAACTCCCACAGGTGGTCACGGTGGCAGTGCCAGCCCCAGGCAGGCAGTGCCATGGGATGTGGTGCCATCTCCTGACTCACTGGGGTCTCTTCCTGCAGGAGCAGGGTTTTCCTTGGGTCTCCCATCCCAGCACTAAGCCTGACCTTGTTTAGTTTGAGGTCTGAGAGTGCAGGCTGATGTCACAGCTGCCATGTAACCGAGTAAAGATTCCCTTCAGAAATGCTGCTAGCAGCGTAACTGCAATTGGAACAAGAGGTCTTGTTTACTTCCTGCAAAATGTAAAACTTGTTTTTCTTGTTCACATCTGTCTTCACATCAGTAATTGGAATTTGACTGCATAAAGATTGAATATTATGTTTGGTCTTATTTACAGATCTTATAGCAGAAACTTTTTGCCCAAACTTCAGTTACTTTTAACTTCCTTTCGTCCTGTTCTGTGGTGGTACAGGTTTCATTTTCAAATATGTGTTATATGCCAAAGTCATCTTGGATTCTATGGGCCTGAGTTTTTTGTGTTCTTCTCACAGACAGAGTACAGTAATGTAGGGTATGAACAAAGCCATTAACCAGAGATCAAGGCTTACATGTCAGTAAACTTTATAGATGCTTTCAGACATCGCAAACTTCTGAAATTCACTTTTCTTCAGTGTGAAAGTAGCTTTTTGTGGAAGAAGAGTAGCATGTATAGGAAACACTACTGTATTTTTATCTGCAATAATATATGTAGGTTCTGGGTACCTCTTGAATCTGTTATGTGATAAAAGCCTTGTAAGATTGAGATCTTTAATGTTTTTTTTAGATCAACATGATGCATAAGTTTAAAACTGCATCTGTTTAAAGGGATTTATGACTAAAACTGCTTGTTTTTCTACAGAATTGTCTGGTGTTTCTCAGCTTGAAGAAGATCTGCAGTCATTATTGATCCTCTTTCTTGGCGTTACCGTTTTTGAAGTGAAGTTTGCCTAGCTTTCTAGTGTGAGCTCTCTTTGCAGCCATCTTAAAAAAAAAAAAAAAACAAAAACACTAAGCCAAAAGAATTTTTTTTTTTTGATCCATAAAGTAGACAAGCTCTAGTTCTACAATGTCCAAGTCATTCCAGCAGTCATCTCTGAGTAGGGATTCCCAAGGTCATGGGCGTGACCTCTCTGCAGGAATAGGCCTTCTTGCTGCTGCTACCCAGTCTTTAAATATGCCAGCATCTCTTGGAAGGATGAACCAGGGTACTGCACGCCTTGCTAGCTTAATGAATCTTGGAATGAGTTCTTCATTGAACCAACAAGGATCTCATAGTGCACTGTCTTCTGGTAGTACCTCTTCCCATAATTTGCAGTCTATATTTAACATTGGAAGTAGAGGTCCGCTCCCTTTGTCTTCTCAGCACCGTGGAGATGCAGACCAGGCCACAAACATTTTGGCCAGCTTTGGTCTGTCTGCTAGAGACTTAGATGAACTGAGTCGCTATCCCGAGGACAAGATCACTCCTGAAAACTTGCCTCAGATCCTTCTACAACTTAAAAGGAGGAGAGCTGAAGAAGGTTATGGTAGAGATGGCAGATCATCCACACGGGAACCACCATACAGAGTACCTAGGGATGATTGGGAAGAAAAAAGGCATTTTAGAAGAGATAGCTTTGATGATCGTGGTCCTAGTCTCAACCCAGTGGTTGACTATGACCATGGAAGTCGTTCTCAAGAATCTGGTTATTATGACAGAATGGATTATGAAGATGACAGATTGAGAGATGGAGAAAGGTGTAGGGATGAATCTTTTTATGGTGAGACTTCGCATAACTATCATAAATTTGACAGTGAGTATGACAGAATGGGTCGTGGTCCTGGTCCCGAGAGATCTCTCTTTGAGAAAAAGAGAGGTGCTCCTCCAAATAGCAATATTGAAGACTTCCATGGATTCTTACCGAAGGGTTATCCCCATCTGTGCTCTATATGTGATATGCCAGTTCATTCTAATAAGGTGAGTTATGCACCAGATACTTCTATTTTCCTTTACGTTGTAGTATCTGTTCTGTTTTTACCTATTTCTTTAATTATTTCTATGGCCTGGTTGCTTTTGAAATGATCTGAAAGTTGGTTTGAGAGTGAAAAAGGCACTTGGTTTATTTGCAAGGTTAATTGTTGACAAACATTGTAAACCAGGGCTTTACATTAATGTATTTTATTTGCCCAGATTGCTTAACTTCAAGTCAAACAGCTATCATCTACTGGGATATCTTGTTTATATTTTACATCTACATGTTCTCTTAACCACAAACATCTGGCATTCAAGCAGTTTTGGGGTGGGTTTTGGTATTTTTTTGTTGGTTTGGGGTTTTTTTGCAGTGTATCTGCTGTGCCATTCCGGAAGCTAGTTTCAGCTCTCCTCCACATCTGTCTTGATTGCTGATTTATATGTAGTTAAGATGCATTCTTGCACAGTTCTGCTTTTTCCCTGTCCAGAGGGAAAGAGTTAATGTAGAGCCCTGGAACTTATTTGCAAAAGTAAAAACCACGTTTTAGATTAGCTCATTCTTGCCTTTTTAATTTCACTTTAACACTCTATCTCATACTATGGCTGAAATTTGTCGTCATTTTTCTCCTTTTTTCACAACTTTCTTAGAACACTTCAGACTCACTTTTTATTGTCACATGTTGCATCTATCCCTGTAGACTCTCCGAGCAATCAGTCTGCTGTTGCAGTATCCTGCTCTGTGTTCCTAGTAGTGTTCTTTACTTGGCTCACAGTAGAGTGGATCTTCGGGTGTGTTCGGTGATGCTGAGACTTCCCTCTTAGTTATCCACACCTAGTGCAGCTCTGCCAAGGGAGCAGCTTACCCAACATGATTCAGATGGTGTTTTCAGAGCCTTCTCACTTTCACCTTTTCCAATGTACTCATCTTGCTGATTTCCAGGATACTAGGCAATTTAATTGGCTAATTGGCTAATACGGTGCCCCTCTTGTCACAATTAGTGGCTAATTAGCTCGAAGGCCTTCAACTGAAAACGTAATACCTGCTATTACTGTAAAATTGATACGATGTGCAATTGCTGTTACTAACCATTTCTTTACAGTTACCTCTCAAAAAGTGCTGTTCTGTACATCTGATCTTTTTGAAACACAAGAATTATTCTGTCCCTGCAAGGAAAGGATCAAACCACTTCTAGAGCACACGCTGTATGGCTCCACCTGATCTGACAGTTTATGAACTTGTGTTGCTTTAATTACTTTTGATATAAAATACAGTAATCCAGGTTTCTTGTCTCCTGTGTTTGACGTGTATTTTCACTGAAGTTTTAAGTGTTAACAGTTTAGCTGCCATGCTCAGTTCTGTAGAAGGACTTCATTTGGTTAGATTGAAAACATTAACTTCTGAGGCCCTTGAAGATGGCAACCAGTGATCCTGTAAGTAGGGGTCTTTTTAGCTCTTTATTTTAAAGGCTCGTGGCTCTTAGTGTGCTTTGGAGTGCAGATCTAATGAAAGGATATCCACATGGAAATGCCTTTCCAGGTATGAGAAATACCAAATTCTTTTAACAGCATAACCTAAGTGGCTGACCTCTTCTGTAACGTGTACAACTTTTTTTTAGGAATATACTCTGACTTGAAAACTGCTAGTACACAATAAAATATTTGTGATTGGATCATCTGGTTCTTATGACCCAAGTTGGGGCTTTATTTCTGATTTCAGAAATCATGTCACCACAAGAATTTTTCTCTTTCTCTCCTTCTTTCCTCTGCTTTGCATACCCAACCATTACAGAGCTCCTTATTTTATATCTCCCACAAAATCCAATCAAACTTTTAAAGTAACCTGATTTGAACCGAAATTTATGGAAAGCAGAAAGGGAATGCTTTTCATAGCTGGGACTATGTAAATACATTACTGTAATAACAAAACTTCATCTTCCCCACCTACAAATAAAAAATCAGAGATTTTTACAAGTGTTTGATTAAGCCATGTGTATTTTAAGTGCAAGCAAGGTGTTAAACATCCTTAGTGTAACTTAAATTGGCAGATTAGTCTTCTGGTGTTTTTTTTTTTTATTTTTATTTTAGTGACGTTCTTAATTGCTTCCTTAATTTGATGTGCGTATATTTTAAGGCCGAGTTTATTTTTTGAGAAGTAAATTGTGCCCCAGTTACTTCAGGCATTTTGTCAATCCTGATCCCTTTATCAGGAAATGAGGTGTTAAACGTGGAGGGATTGTTTTCCTGCCAGAGATAGAAGCTGAGGCAACCCGAGCAGATAATTTGGAGGTGAAACTCTTGAACCTGGTTCATCTCCGAGGGAGAACCTGGCTGTGGCCCTGGGGGAGGGCTGGCTAAAATTAGGTGCTCGAGTGTGGCCTCATTTTCTGAGGAACAGTGTGTCCTCTGGCTTGCATCAACCCAGCCAAAGGGGAAGCTGGATTTGCAGAAACTCAAGCTTTTTCTCTCTTAACTTGGGGCCTTTGTGTTAATGAGTTCCTGTAAATACAAATAACCTGGTGTCCCAAAACTCTGGGGAAGGGACGCTTCCAAATGGGTGCAGGCAGCAAAGGGAATCCGGATTTGGAATTGTGTAATGAAAAGTTCGTGCAGATGAGCTCACATAGTTTGCTGGGGACAAGAAAAATCTGGAGTTATAATCACATCCCCTTTTTTTGCCACTTTAAAAGCATTTGAATGAGAATTAAATCTCCCAAACCTGGCCTGTAGTTTGCAGATAATTTCTGTATCAGTTTTGTGTTGAGACAGATTCAAAGCATGTTAAGTTTGGCAGAACCAGCCACTGAGTCTTTACTGACTGTGCCCCCAAATTTAGAGGGGTTTGGGGTTTAAAGGACTCTTCTAGAGTGTAATGCTAACACTTGCTAGCAAGTGTTGAACTGAAGAAACTTCATATTGAATGGTTCATAGTTTTGTTTTTTTTTTGGTGGGTATTTTTCATCCTAATTGCCAGCCTATTTATAGTTGCAGAGCCTACATCTTGTGCAGTTGACAAGAAAAAGTGGTGCTCTCATTTTACATCTTGATAAAAGGGATGACTTCATCTTGCTCCATGTCAGGAGCATCATGGAGTAATATTGTAGTACTTTATGAGAGACTTTAAATCCAGATTTTTCTCCTTTCTAGGAAGTGCAGGGTAGGCATTTAACATATGGAAACACTGCAGTGAGCTTTGGGAATGTCTTATTCTATCCAGGGTGGCTGTAGTGTGGCAGAGACCAAAAACCTGGAAAGATGGATTAGGCAGAAATCCTTTGTGGATGCTGAGCAGGAGCAGACATGTAAGAAGAGCCACATAAAGCAGTTGGCAGTGCACTTTGTGTTCATAGTTGAAATTGTGGCTGATAAGAAAAAACCTTGAGTTGGAGAAAACCTTGAGCCCCAAGGTTCTTGAATGACTCTTCCCCGTTGATCTCTGCTGTCCCTTTCCTCCCTGAGGAGCAGCAGAGTGAAGGTCAGGCTGTGCTTCCCAGATGTGCAGCAGGGCAACTCCAGAGCTCCTGTCACTTCACAGACCTGAATAAAGCACTGACTTGTGCTCTCACTTGTAAGAGTATAAAGATACAGAGATCAGGCACTAAAATAAGTAACTCCCTCTGTAGTTAAAACAGTCTGCAGGGAAAAAGTAGAAATCCCTCATTGCTTTCTAGTGCTAAAACCAGAGCCGGGAGGAGTTTTACCTGGATGATTTGCTTTAAATTCATTATTTCTCCTTTATACCATCCTAATTTAGATCTGCTCTTTTCCTTTATTATTCCCCTCTAGTGGTTATATATTTTATATTTCACCTGTATACTTCTAGTTTGTCCTAGCTATGCACTTAGATTTCTTTTAGTGTTTCCTTTCTGAATTCCGTGCAATTTCTTGGCCTCTTTACGGTTCTAAAAATTGGACTGTTTATTTCATATTAATCTATAGAAGTCTGAGGAATGAAGCAGAGTAGAGGAAATTCTGAAATGCCTGAAGACAAACAAAACAGCCTTTAGTTCCAAAGGCTGCCATGGCCCTGTGTGCCTGGGCTGGAGTTTTGCAGGGAGTTTTGCACTCTGAGACAGGAGCAGCCCGACACCTTTTCAGCCAGGCTAGCAGGGAACAGGCAGGTCCAGCGTCAGTGTCCAAGCACCACAAACAGATTCCATTCTCTATGGATCTGCCAAACTCCAGCTTAGCAAAGACACTGTGCTGTAGGCCAGGGCTTTGTGGGAAGGGCTCCAGTGTGTGGCTGCTAATTGTGCCTTGTTTACTTTGCTGCAGGAGTGGAACCATCACATCAATGGAGCGACTCACAGCCGCCGCTGCCAGCTGCTGCTCGAAATGTATGAACTGGAAGTACAGTAACTGGGGAGGAGGGCACAGCCTGCCACTCTTGGGTGTCCTGTGCAGGGCCACCACTTGGACTGCATGATCCCTGGGGGTCCTTTCCAGCTCAGGATGTCCCCTGATTCTAAATAACTGTTGCACAAAGGTTTAGAAAACATACTGTGCCTGTGGAGGGAATAAAAACAACTTGGAGCGTCTTCAGGACAAAAAGGGACCTTGGTTCATAGCTTTGGAATCTTACTGCTGTGTATATGTAACAGCTGGAAGTTAGCAGTTGAGAATCTGTTGTAATTGTAATTACTGATACCAACTGGAGCATTTTTTGAGCAGTTCTGCAGACAGTAGAGAGTTTGTCCTGAAGAGCAGCATTTCTGTCAGTGCTGCTCATGGCTCTGGCACTGGGGCTGCAGTGCTGCAGCTGTGTTACACCTCCAGGTACTGCTGCTTGTGTTACACAGCTACAGGAGATTGCACCCTTCTTATATTTTCTTTTAATTTTGTTTCTTTTAAGATACCCAGAATGGAATCCTGACAGTGATTCAGGACATGGAATGTAAGTAGGAATTAATTTTGAAGTATTTATAATTGTTTATTTGAAGGTGAGGGTGTTCCTAACATTCTAGATGAAACAACACACTTCCTTTGGTTCAGATTGATTCCTCCCTTTGTTTTCCAGCTGAAGGGCAGCAGTAAAAGTAGCCTGAGTTGTCTGCATAGAAACTCTGCAGAAATTCTGCTGTTTTGTGAATGAAAGCTTCACAATTTGTTGATTTAAAATGACACTGTGTTTTCTCCTCTTTCTAGGGGTGATCCCTTTATGTTGCAGCAATCCACAAATCCTGCACCTGGAATTCTGGGACCACCACCACCTCCATTCCACCTTGGAGGACCTCCTGTTGGGCCCAGAGGTAACCTCAGCAGGCACCTACCTTCACCAGCCTTCACTTCTTCCTAGGTTTTTTGTGTATTTTTTTTACCCTTGTTTTAATTTGCTACCAGTGTTTTTAAAACAGCAAAAGAAAATTATTTTCTCAGCACTAGAACAAAAATACTTTGGCCAGGGGACTAAAGACTGGTGCTGAGTTTTTTTCAGGGAAACTTCCCACACTTTACCTTTCTGCCAGCTGCCCACTCCCTGTGGCTGGTGATTTTTAACTGAGATCTTTCTACTCGTGTTGAGCACTTGGATTTTTTTTCCCTATGTAGGAGGTTTTTGTCTTCTGAGTAGCTACATGTTGGTGGCGTTTTCTGGTAAGAAATCAGTGTCCTAAGTGTTTTTTCCCCCCTATTTTCAAGTGAATTTGAGAAATAAATTGGAATAGCAAGTGAGAAGTGGGAAGATGGATGATGCAAGCCTCTTCCTCCCAGGAAAGGAGGCTAAGAATCAGATTCTTGGCTGCTGCTCTTACTCCCTACCTTTTAGGTAGTTCAAATGACTAAAAGAGCAAAACTAATTCATTTACCTGGATATCCTGACAGAGTATAGGTGTTCTAGACACTCTTTAGGTGATAGATGCATTCATACTTAATTACATTAAAATAACACCTAATTTTTCAAAATAATTTTTAAATTAATTTTTCAAAATATCTCAGATTTAACTGTAGGCCAGACTACTTGAAAGGGGGTTTTGCTTACATGTGTTTGTTTGGTTTTTTTTTTAATGGATATTGTGATTGAATTGGTGATGTTTTAGAACCTAAACCCTCAGTTGTAAAAAGAGAGCCTTAGATAAAGAAATCTCACATCCTTTGTGTACAGAGAAGTTTTCCTCTGGCAAATCTTACTTAAAANTGCTGTTCCTGAACAGCAATAAATTTCTAATCTTAGACTGAAGAGAAGGAGCAAGAATGAGGATCCCAAGTTTCAAGAGCTCTGAAATAAATGAAAAGCCTTTTTAGAATGCAATTAAATAATTAGTTTTTAGAACTTGATCTCACTCTGGTATTACAAGTGACATATCTTTTAAGAACTTGTGATGAGACATGTTAATCCCAGTCTTACAGGTTGAACTAAGCTTGTTCATTCTTTTAATTTCTCAAAGGAGCTGGAAATGGAAATATGCAGGGACCCAGGCACATGCAGAAGGGCAGAGTGGTTA
This sequence comes from Buphagus erythrorhynchus, assembly GCA_013400855.1. NCBI lineage: Eukaryota > Metazoa > Chordata > Aves > Passeriformes > Sturnidae > Buphagus > Buphagus erythrorhynchus. The sequence continues at coordinate 15,748 of VZTT01070455.1, forward strand.
GTATTGAAATTCTCTTTTTCTAACACACATTTTTGTTGTATAATTTTTCTGTGCTTTCTTAAGGTGTTGGTTTTGTTTGTTTTTTTTTTTCTTTTAATGAATTGATTGTCTTTGGAAGTGATATTTTAGAATTTGTGTGGAAGTACTGAAGCCTTGGCATGAAATTGGGGGGTTTATTGTGTTGTGTACTGCACAAAATATTTATTCCAAAACTGTACAGAACTTCTTTAGACATTCCCTTCATAATGAAACTGTGAGAAGTGAACTTAAGGAAAGGCAGCTTTGGCATGGCAGGCATCTTGCTCTGGAAGTCCTTAGAAATTCTGTGCCTTTTCTGGATGATCTTGTTTTGGTCACTAGGGAAGATAGATAACAAAACTTCTAAAAATTTAAACAGTTGGAGCAGAGTAAAGCAGACTTCTGCTTTGCTGGTACACAGTTTTTTCATGCTGTGTGCTCATGCTTTGTCTTCAACAGGAAACAAGCAGAGTTGTGCACATCATGGATTTCCAGAGGGGAAAGAACCTGAGATATCAGCTGCTTCAGCTCGTTGAACCCTTTGGGATAATCACAAATCACCTGATTCTAAACAAAATCAATGAGGTAAGCTTGGCTCCCAGGGCACTGCTGTGTCTCTGCTGGGCTTTGTTTTTGGAACAGGACTTGCTCAGCCACCAGTGAGATACCACATCTGTCATCAGGGGCATGTGGGGAAGGAGAAATGTGTTTCTAGAAATGCTGCACTACTGCATTTTCACTTAAATATTGAAAAATCCTCCTGGTTGGTTGTTCATTACTTTCTCAACAGCACCACATTCTGCTCGTGTTTTAAAACTATCTGAAAACTTAGTTGGTCTTACTTTTATGGAGTGTGTCTTATTTTGAAGTGTGAAATAAAGCAATACCACAGAAGTGGAGAAAGCAGGAAGCAATTGAATGTTTTGAATCCTAATCTAGGTGGAATGTAAACAAACAAAATAATTCTGTTTGTGCACCTAAATAAAGTATCTGAAATTTGTGCCAAATTCTGCAGGTCAGAACTTGTAACCAAAAAGCAGTTTTCATTTCTGATGCAGTTATTTTTAAAAGGAAGCATGAAAGAGCTTGGAAATTTGAAACAAAATTGGATTCCTGAAAAAGCAGCACTTAATTTGATTTTGTATGATTTCAGGCATTTATTGAAATGTCAACCACTGAAGATGCCCAGGCTGCAGTGGAATATTACTCAACAACACCTGCCCTAGTGTTTGGTAAACCTGTCAGAGTCCACTTGTCACAGAAATACAAGAGAATAAAGGTAAAACACTTCTGCTTTTTTTAGCATTGCCTTTTTTAATCTGGGGCACTCAGTGTTAGGAGGCTGCTGCATTTAGGTTCTTAATTTCTGCACTTTTCAGTGCATCAAATTAATCAAGGGACAGTCACCCATGTATATTTTATATATGTCTTAAAAAATGTCTTTCCCTTTTAATCTTAAAAACCTGAGGGTAAACTTGTCCAAAACACTTGAGCCACCAAAACCAGAAAAATATCTTTCTCTTTTAATTTCAGAAACCTGAGGGTAAACCTGACCAAAAGACTGAGCCACCAAAGCCAGAACTTGGTCGTGTGATCCACCTGAGCAACTTGCCCCACTCTGGCTACTCTGACAATGCTGTGCTCAAACTGGCTGAGCCCTATGGGAAGATCAAGAACTACATCCTCATGAGAATGAAAAGCCAGGTGACTGCAGGGGAACCCCTGGGGCAGGGTTTGAAGGGGTTTAATTGTGAAATGACCCCCTCAGCTGGGCCATGTGTGGGCTTTGAGCTCTGGCAAAGGTTTGGAAATGACCTGGGGTCTGTCTAGGTGGGGGTTTGCTTTGGGGCTCTTGTGAAATGTCCGTGGAATATGAGCAGCTTTAAAAACAGGAAAAAAAGGAATTTTAGCATGGAGGCTTAATTTGATTATGTAGATTTTGTGGAGCCTTGGAATTGTTTTCTTAGGGCTGAAAAACCATTACCTATGAAACATAAATATATTCCACTGTTACATGTTTCTCTTATTTACCCTTTATTTTTCATTCTTTAAAACTAAACAAAAGCAGTCCTGCTGTGCTTTTCTAGCTGGAAAAGAAAGGTTTGAAGACAGACTATTGCATGTGTATAGTGAAATGTTTTGGATGTGTGTGGGCATGATTTCTATAAATATACAGGAGTTTAAACTATTCAGCTCTTAATTTTTTTTAAGCTTTGCTGTCCCAGTTCATTGCTCCCTTGAGTAAAGCAGGAAGTTCCACTGCTTTTTCAAAGAGATGGGTGCCTGAATCCCCTAATGCCACACTTGAGAAGTGAGAAATTACTAAACTCTTGTGTGACCCTGAGGAAGTCCTCCCTGACCTTATTTCACTGGAAAAACAAAATCCCTTTGCTGTCTAAGCTGGCTGCTGAAACAGCTTTCAGTTTTTTGGCAAGGATGCTCCAGCCCAGATGTGTTTGTTTAAAGCTCATTCAGCAACCTCAGCATGCCATAGGCTCATTCCCAAGAGGATCTCCTCACAAAGCTGGAGGAGCAGCAGTTGCTGCCTTTTTGTCTCAGCCTTCTCTCAAAAAAACAAAAATAAAATCCAGAGGTAGTCTCACAGCTCCCCTGAAATTCCCAGGCACATCAGCACTAAATAAGTTTTATTGTGCTGATACTTTCTTATTTAAATCATATTTTGTTTATGGTGACTTTTTGGCAGATTATTTAAATGCCTGTTTAATTTCAGAACTGTCTGAGATGTTCTGAATTGAAAAGCTGGGGTTTGTAGAGCACTTGGGTAAATGTTGAAGTGTTTGGTGGGAATGGATGTAGCTGAACCTCATAATTTTGTTTCAGTATTTGTGTTTTAAGTTAAATAACTTTGCCTGGAAAAATGTTGTGTGGTTCAGAGTCCTTTTTAATGTGTTTCTATCTTTTCAGGCCTTTATTGAGATGGAGACCAGAGAAGATGCTTTGGCCATGGTTGAGCATTGTGCCAACAAAGCCCTTTGGTTCCAAGGCAGATGTGTGAAAGTGGATTTATCTGAAAAGTACAAGAAGCTGGTGTTAAGGGTAAGGAGTGTTTGCACTTTTTTAATTGTAGTTGAAGATGTAAAGGGAAGTAGATGGCAGCCACTGCTTATTGAAGACTCAGTGTTGCATGTAAAATTGAGCAGTTGGCTTTCATCTTTTCTGGCTCCTCAAGTGCAGTTCCTTGGCAAGAGTGTGGTGTTATGAGGACAAGTTAAAGGATATTCCTTTCAGATGAAACAAAACTCAAGCAGTTACTATAATTCAGATTTTAGAGTAAATTATGTAGATTTTAATTAAAATTACTCCATTTAGAACATTCTATAATGTGGGATCCTTGGTTTTTTTTCCCCTCTTTGAAAATTGAAGAAGGTTTGTGAAAACTTAAAATCTATCAGATCTGCACCTCTGCCTGTGCAGCTCATATAAAGGAGGGAAAGGTTGACTGAAGGGAGTTCTTTACATAACACCAGGGTAATATTCATGCAATTATAGGTGTTTATTCATCAGACTGGGACAGCAGGTAGAAAACTGATATGAGCTCAGCTGGTCAGAGCATGGTGCTGATAATGCCAAGGTTATGGGTTCAACCCTTTTGGGCCATTCACTGAAGAGCTGGACTTGATGATCCTTATGGGTCCCTTCCAGCCCAGAATATTCTGTGATAATAATAAAGTTGTGGGATAATAAAAGCAGGAGAAATCTGAGCTGTCAGGCTGTCTCCTAGAAACATCAGCTTTGTTGTGGAGCATGAAATCTTACTGTTGCACGTGGTAGTGCAGCAAAATGAGCACTTGGTGGCAGTTTGAATATTTTTCCTTGTTACTGCCTACAGGTGACATTTCCTGGTCAGTAATTCAGAAACAGGTGGAGTGGTGAGAGTCTGCTAAAGGTTTTTCAAGGAAAGTACAGCTTAGGACTGATTTGTGCCAGTGCCTGCACTGCATGCTGCTGGTTCATAAACAAACCAGGAATTGTATGTGAATTTTCCATTTGTTTTGTGTTGAATAATTACTGTGAATTAAGGCAGGGGATTTCTAGGTTGGTCAGGCCCTGTCTGACGTGAAATAAAAGGTTTTCTGATCAGTTGGTGGGTGGCAGGGGCAGAGTTCTGGGGGTTAATGTAGCTGGAAGCACTTGGCTGGATTGGATTCTGGTCTGAATTAATGCTGCAGCAGTTGTATAAGTCATAGTCTGCTGTGACTCACAGATTCTTTAAAATTTTATTTTAGATTCCAAACAAAGGAGTTGAGCTGCTGAAAAAAGATAAAACCAGGTAATTTCCTATTGTTTAAAGCATGATGTTGTTTAAAAGAAATGTGAAAATACCTTATTCAGAGTATAGAAACAATACCAAAGAATCGGGCAGGCTTTGAGATCAAATGGCTGGTGGTTGTTCCCAGAGATGAAGTGTTTCAAATATGCAACCCACCCTCTTCCTCTAATGATGGAGATTTCACAGCCTCTTCAGGCTCCTCAGGAAATCCTTTGCAGTCCCTAATTAGCCTTGCCTTCCTGCAATTTAAACCCACAAGCAGCTGTCCTGTCTTGTAAGGAAAATTTCTCCTTGGAGAAGCCTTTTGTGTGTTTGAAGAATGAATGTTGTCCTTCAGGGTTTCCCTCAGCCTTCCATTTTCTGAACTGAAGTTACCACAGTAGTTTCCAGGCTTGTCTAAAGAAATACAATCTTCTTTAGTAATTTCTGGGCTCTCTCCAGGTTTACAAGCAGCAATGTTCTTTGTTCTTTACAGAAAGAGAACATATTCCCCAGACAGCAAAGATTCTCCCAGTGATAAGAAGTCCAAAACAGAACCTGCTCAGAAACCTGAAAGTGGCAATGCAGAAGAAAAAGCAAAAGAGGAGAAGCAGGAGGATGCTGCTGAGCCTTCAGGTGCCAAAAGTGGGGAACAGGCAGAGCAAGATGAGCCCAGTTTACTGCTGGAGTCTGAAGATGAGCTGCTGGTGGATGAGGAGGAGGCAGCAGCACTGTTAGAAAGTGGCAGCTCAGCAGGAGAGGATGCAGACGTTGCCAATTTAGCCGATGTGGCTACTGAGGAAAAAAAGGACACACCTGATGATGCAACTGTAAAAACTGAGGGGAATGTTGCAGCCACTCCAGCAGCCAAGAAAAAGCTTAAAAAGGTAACTCACACTGTGAGGTGCTGAGTGGGGGAAGCCCAGTCTAAATTAGGGAGCACACCATGTACATTCTGTTGCAGACCTTCCCCTGGGGGTCTTTAAAAAAACACCTTTCTGGAGAGGACTAGGAGTTGAAGCTCCTGTGAAGAAAATGGAAGATCTCACTGGATGTAATTTGCACATGGATTCAGTTAAAAGTCCCTGGTTCTGTTTTGACAGGAGCCTTTAACTTGTGGGCTTGCTTGCTGGGGATTTGCTTGCTTTTCTTCTCACCATTTTTTTAGCTAATACTTAGCCAGGAACTGTGTTCTCCTGAACAATTTCCCAGAGAACTGTCTGTAGTTTAAAAAATAATGTACTGGGGACTTGAGGCTGATCTGGGCTTGGACAGAACTGCATGTACAGCTACACCTTACACTGAGAGGCAGGTAGGGCCATCTGCAGTTAGCCACTGGAGAAAGAAAAGAATTGGTTTCAAGGTGTTCCCAGTCACAGGATACTTGGCTGTGAATTCCCTTTTTCTCACCACATCATCCCACACTCTTGTGGGTTTTATGTCCTACCTGCTTTGTTAATCAAACTCGGTTCTGTGGAGTAGTGTGCAAAGTTTTAGTAATTTGTTGGCTTGGAATGTTGTTTTGCAAGAAAGGCATGTTCCTAATTAATGAATGAGATGTGCATGGATCTCAGTTTTGGGGGATCCTTGTCAGGAACCTGGTTAATGGTGCTGAGATGGATACTGGCCATGCAAATGGCATTTCCCAGTTTTCTTAGTGTTCCTTATTAGTATGTGGGCTGTGATAAACTGCTTCAGACCCAAACTTCATTCCTTGAAGACCCACATTCACAAAGCTAATGCTGCCTCAGTCCTACTCACAGTTGCTGTTAAGTATGTGGAATAGTGATATCTCCATATCAGCAGGAGCATTTCCAAAAATTCAGAATTTAGACAGTCCCTCTTCTAAAAAAACATGGATTTTCAGAGGCCTTCACCATTTGGGTGGGTGGTGGGTGTGGGCTGGGTTTTGCTTGTGTTTTAGTGGTTGTTTTAATGTGGATGCTCTAAGCTTTCTACTGGTTGAAAAGAGCTTTTAATTCTTTTTAATGAACTTTCATACCATTAGAGGGGACAGAATAGTTCTGGTAAGGTTTCACCTTTTATTCAGGCCACGAATTCAAGGATTTTACAGGAAACAAAATTTGTGCACTCCAGAACTACTTTCACTTAAGGTACTCATGTTAAAAGAACTTTCACCTTGAGGATTTAAGTGGTTTTGGCTCTGTTCTTCAGTTGAAATGACATTGCTGGGGTGAAACAGTGACCACTGCTGATGAAAGCGAAAGGGAATCCTTGATTCTGGGGTACACAAAGAGCAGGTTAGACCCCGAGTGGCAGCTGGAGTGAGCAAGGCAGCTCTTGCAGGAGGAGTTTGGAGCAGATGTTCCGTGGTGTGAAGCTCAGGAGGGTTTGGGGAGCAGTGCAGGCTGAGCTGACCCAGCCCCTTGTCCCCGCAGCGCTACGTGGGCGGATTCCCGCGCAGCATGGAGGGATTTGTCACCCTGGACGAGGTGGGCGACGAGGAGGACTCAGACCACCAGAAACTGCGCAAGTCGGGGCTGGCAGCCAAGGCTGCGGGCAAGAACGAGGACAGCCTGGCAGAGATCAAGGTGGACAAGATGGAGGAGGCAGAGCAGGAGAGTGAAACGCTAGAAAACGGCACGAAAAGCGAAGAGAACGCCAAGGCTGAAAGTGTGGAAGGTTCTGATGCTGCCACAGCACAGGAGAGTGAGAAAAACACCCAGGAAAACACAGAGCCCCAGGGTGAGCAGGAAACAAAGAGTGTCCTGGAGAAACCTCTTGTCCCAGATGAGTTCAGGATTGGGCCCTACCAGCCAAACATTCCTGTGGGTAAGGCTGTTTCCAGTTCTTTTCCAAAATGTCTCTGTGCATCGCAGTAGCATTTCTCATTTCATCTGACTTTTATTTTTGGCAATGCATTCCCCCATAGCCTTTCATTTTAGGGCTTCCCCCTCCTCCCCCTTCTTCACTCCTGCCCTAAACTGAGTATTTTCTTCCTTTTTTCCTTATTTTCATAGCGTTTTTCATAACCCTTTCCTTAGGCAGAAATTGAAACAGATATCTTTTAGCAACACAAATTCAATTGCTAGCACAAAGCACAACAGTGGTAATAGTTCAGAGTCATATTAAATACTCCAAAACTGATCACAAAACGTTGTGAGTTCTTGAAGGAACCAATAAAGTGGACCCTTAATCTGAAAGGCTGATTTTTAAATTAAAAAAAAAGCCTGCACATATTTAGTTACTAGGCCCCTGCTTGACTAAAACAGAGACTTTTAAAGATAAAGCAGCTTTTAATGTAAAGTGAATTATGGTTTTAAGATTTAGCTGAAATGACATATGACATTAAAAGAAATGATGTAGAGTAGATCTCTTAGTTTATTTTGTGGTGTTTACTCCTCTAGGTGTGAATTATGTGGTACCCAAAACAGGGTTTTATTGCAAATTGTGTTCCCTGTTCTACACAAATGAAGATGTTGCAAAAAAGACCCATTGCAGCAGCCTTCCTCATTATCAAAAGTTGAAGGTAAGGCAAAAACTTGTTCATTTTAAATGGCTTGATTCTTTCTGGGGAATAGAGCTCAACGAGACCGGACTGAGAATAAAAAATACCTTTCAGGCAGTGGAAATTGGCTTGCTCTATAACTTCTAACTCTAGATAGACCTCTCCAAAACGTCATCTTGTGAAAATAATACGCAGAATACAAAGTTTAAAGAGGGGCTCCAGCATTTTTTTTATCTTGTAAATTTGGATTAAAGAGGGAATTCCAATTGGAATAAGGCCAGGCTTAGAAGTAGCAATGCAGAGTAAATACAGATGGCCCAGATCCCTTCCAGTTGTCCCTCTGAGAGTGTTTTCAAGCAGTCAACAAAGCTTTAAGATGAAGTTTTTATATGTTAAAAAAACCAAAAACCTTTGCAACTTCTGATTTTGTGAGCACTTTTTCCATTTTCTAACTGGATGAGGTATCACATGATTGCATGAGTGACAATGCTGCTGCTGTAACCTCATACTGTGAGCTGCAAACACGACCTCCAGGAAAGGGCAATCCCAGAGGAATTCTGATAGTCCTGCAGTGTCACATTAATGCATTTCAGGGCAGTTGATCCCTGAGCTAAAAGCAGAACCCAGGAGCTCCACAGAGAAGGAGAATACGGCACCTCATAATTCAAATATTTGCCTTCTTGCAGTGGCAGGGAACCCCTAAAGAGAGCCCAGGAAGGCAGATGGCACAAAAATTGTCACCAAACAAACAACATGTGAAGGANAGCAGGGAACCCCTAAATAAACAGAGCCCAGGAAGGCAGATGGCACAAAAATTGTCACCAAACAAACAACATGTGAAGGAATAGATCAGAAAATCAGCTCCCATGCAGGATCCTGTAGGAAGAAAATCCACCTCATCCATCACCATAGCATTGTTTTGGTTTTTTTTTTTTTTCCATTGAAGTACCTGCTTATGGGACATTAAATCCTTGATGTGAAAAGGGAAGGGGGGAAACGATGCCAAGTTGTGAGCTTTATTACTTGAATGGAACATGATTTGTTTTGCTTTTTCCATGGCAGAAATGCTCAGTGGGGTGCTTGTGGGTGACTGTGTGACAGTGGTGGGGTTTGGAACTGGAGAGGGAAAGGGAGAATTCAGCTTCAGTTTCACAGTGGCACTTATGGAGCTGGGAGTTTCCTTTGCTTGGAGAGCAGGAAAAATGAAATAAGTGAATTGTTGTGGCTGCCAAATTTGTCAGACTTCCAAATTAACCCTTCTCCAGGGAGGGGGATGTTGTGTCCCTGCCTCTGTAGAGGGCACATTCCACCCAGGTAAGTGGCACAATCCTGTCACAAGTCCATGACAAAAGGGGAAGGAATTCCCTTGGCTTGCCAAGCAGAGCTCCAGTCCAGGGCAGGGAGAAGTGCCAGCCTTGTTAGTTATGACCTTTGCAATTGCAATCAGTTTTCACAGATTTTAAACTTGGAAATTGGATTGATCTTCTTTATGTTGTGCCTGTGAGAAAACTCTTTGAATATATCCCAAATATAACTGCTTTCTTTCAACAGAAAATTCTGGATAAAATGGCAGAAGACTACAGGCAAAAGAAAGAAGCTTAAGAAGAAGGAAGGATGTAAGGAAAACGTGGCTTTGTTTTTAATGTTAATCTTTTTTAAAACCAGTACAAGTAGTAGATGGCAATACTGTATTCTTTTTTGTTTTAGTGAGATACAGTAGGCATTATAGGTCTGTTCATGTGTTAAATGTTGTAGCAAAAAGCATATGCAGTTAAGTTAATGACAACAATTTGTTCTTAATGTGAGAATGGCAACAACTTTTCGTTTTGACACTTCAAGCTATTACAGAAAAAAAAAATCCTGCACCCTTGTGGAAAGCTCATCTGTGAGAAGAAAACTGCATTTAAATGAAACTTACTACTTTCAAGCTTCAGAAATTGTCTTTCAGTTCCATTCTGAATAAAAAATGAAAAGTAATACTGTATTTTTATTTTATCTAGAACATTCCGTATTTTGGTCTGAGCCTAGCAGCTATTTAATTTTGAGTGTAAGGATGTCATTGCATTTCACTTTGGAAAAGTCTTTAAATGTAAGTTGCATTTTTAAATGTTGAATTGCAGTTTCTTTTAATGTCACTGCTGTTATCTATAGCAAATAGGAAAATTAGTGATTAGTCAGCTTTACAACTTTGTGATTTTTTTTTTTTTCCTAAGCTCTTGCTAGACTTTCCTATTCAGCTATTCTGTGTATTTTTAGTGAGAAGTAAATGCCCATTCTCTTACCAGTATTATTTCCTTGAGCTCTTCCTGCTTTTACTTGAATCTTGTTGCTGTCGTACATCTCTGGTATATCAAAGCAGCATTGGAGTCCTGAAAGGGACAAAGATATCTTTATATTCTTCACATGGAAGTTTTCATACCTGCATTTTAACACCTTTTTTTTTTGTTAAAACCTGGTTTTGTCAAGACTCTTTAGAACTGTGCACTTAATGTACCTGCACATGTGAGATGTGAACAGGATTTGCATGTGTAACCTGTGTTTATCTGTAGTTTTTGTTATTTACTGCTTATTTGTGACTTCAGGTTACTAAAGTGATTCCCAATAAACAAAGCTAGACCACAGTGATTTGTTACAGATGTTTGGCATGTTAACCAGTGTGTCTGCTGAACTCTATCCTGTGTCACACCACCACAGCAAAACTTCAGCTCTCTTTTTAAAAATGTGCATGTTTTTAACACCTGTGCTTCAGCAGCTTCCTGCATAACTCCTTTCTCTTCCCTAAACCCTCTTGCATTTCCAAACAAATTAAAACATCACTTGTTAAAGCCCTGGTAGGTATATGCTGCTGGCACTTTTATTTCTGGAGTTTTGGGGTGTTCTCATCAGTGCTGAAGCCACATCCCATTCATGCAGATAAAGCAGACTGGGGCCAGTTCTTCCAGCCTGAGCCTGCACCAGGGAGGATTTGGGGCTTGGAAGGGGTTTGGGAATGCAGCAGGCTGAGTGTTGATGAATTTTTAATGTCGTTCATTACTGAGACACGCCCAGCAGACACAGGACAGTGTTGAGTGCAAGTCGAGCCTCGAGAACTTGTTTTTCCAGCTGTGACTTTGTATTGCATCCTCACCCAAGGCAGTGCAGTCCCTTACAGAGCTTGAGCCGCCTCCGGAGAGGGCAGCAGGTTCTGTGAGACCCTGGAGAAGGGGAGGAGTGCTGAGGAGCAGCTCCAGTGCAGGGTTTGTTTAAACAGCACATCCAAATTAAAGTCTCACCGTGCAGTGACTCATCCCTGTGCAGAGAGCAGTTACTGCTCTGAGCACCACGCTCGTTAGTATGCAAAGTGTGTTTGGGTTTGTAGGAAATGGATTAAATATCAGGCACTGACACAATCTTAAAGCTTTCTGAGGCCCCTGAAAGAACTCAAAGGCACCAGCAGCCCTGCACTAAGAGCAGAACTAAGTCATAAGGATTGGCTTGGAGCCCTGTGTAGAGTGGCATTTGTCACTCCTCTGTCACTGAGAGGCTGTTGAGTCCCTCTGCCTTGGCTGCAGTCTCCTCCTCTCTGAGGGTAGCAGATAATTTATTTCGAATGTCTTTTAAGTTTCCTTACAATGTGCATTTAAGATTAATGTATTTAAATACTACATTCAATTTTTAAAGTTGCCTTTTGTTAGCTAATACCTGTGCTGATCTTGTACCTTGTGTGAGTGCTGCCCTGGGTACAGGTAAACATGTACATCATGTTTCGTGTCCAAACAAAAAGCATTCCCAGGTGTGATTGTAAGTCACATAAGGATGCTTTTACACGTCAGAAATTCAATTAAACCCACTGCTTCTGCCAAGTGTCTTCTGTTCCCATGCAGAGGTCGGGGAGAGCAGAGCCCTTAGGGTAATTTCTGAGGAGAAAGTCCCAGAAAAACCTGATCTTGAGGAGAGTTTCCAGACACATGGGTTGTTTATTTGGCACTTTACTGCACTGTGAAGGGTGAGGGAAGCTCCAGAGCACAAGGGTGAGTGTGAAATGTGGGGCTCTGCACTTTGGGCATGAATTTCAGCTGTGAGGATTAACCTGGAAGCTGCTGTCTTATTGCTGTAGGGAATGAGTAGAAAGAGAGCCCTCTTAGAGATGAGAAAACGACACCCTGCTGGATTTGTGGAGTTGGAAATCATGGAAATAGGAGTAACAAGAGCACAGTGGTGTTTTTTTAAGGATAATGCTTGCCAGGAGTATTTTGCAGTGCTTGAGGGACTGGGGGGAAACCCTTGGGCCCTGAGAACAAGTTGGTAATGGTGACTTAAAAAATGAGTATAAAACACACACTTGGGCCTTTGTATTTCCAGCTGC
>VZTT01070456.1:1707-23475 GCA_013400855.1 Buphagus erythrorhynchus
TCACTCCATCTACTCACTTGCTCATTCCATCTACTCACTTGCTCATTCCATCTACTTACTTGCTTGCTCACTCATGCTAAAACCTAAACTTTCACCTCTGCCTTATGTGCGAATGGCTTAACATACTTCCATCCATCCAAAGGCTTTAATTCAATCCCTGCACTCTGATCTCTCTCTGAAGGATTCAGAGAGACTCCTGACTTACTGACTCCAACACCTAACCACCTCTGATTGCCAACACAGGCTTGAAAAATACATATCCAGAATTATCACTGAAACTACTTGGGAAAGGTCACAGCAAAACCAACAGGAATTTTAGATACCATCTCTTCTCTGGAAAAACAAATGTGATCTGATGCACTGTGTAGTTGAATACTTTACTATTTTAAGGATAATGCCCCTCCAAAATCAACGCAGATTATAGAAGATTATAGAAGACTAAGTACAATCATGAAACTATTCCTTAATTAAAGATTAACAAGTGCACATCATGAAAAACCAGTCATCAAAATAAAGTGTAAAGACATGGTGAGAAAGAGCAGGTAATAGTACCTTCCAGTGTTGTCCATAAACAAGTATGTGTTTCTTGGCAATATCTAGCTGGTTCCAGGCCAGTGCCACATCTAGCTGATCTGAAGCAGACATATTTGTACCTAGGAGGCAGGTAAGGGATCTATCAGTTTTCACACATTCATGTTACTCCCTTACTGTCAAAAGATAAGTCAGTGAGACTGCCAGATAAAAACAGGTCATATTTTTCAGTACCTTTCAAGAGTGCTGTCAGAATTGCCAAATCAATGTCCTGCTCATCTTCTGACTCCGCATCAAATACGGTTATCTGTTAGAATTGCAGAAGTATACTATTTGAGGTGAGGCAGAGAAGTCTGCAGTTATTTCTTCTTTGTATGGGCTGTGGTAGATTAAATCATACACATTTCAACACAAACAATGGCAAGGGTCCAGACACAATTTCCTTTTGTTTCAGACAGAAAGTGCACCGTTTTGGTTTTTAATGCAATGGCACCCCAGGAAAACTGGAATAAACCTACTGCATGAGTCTACATGAGCCTGTTTCCTTTTGATTAACCTTTAAACATGAGAAATGTAAAAATGCAACATTGTTGATATTCACTCAGTTTTCAACTAGAAAACAGACACTCAAAGTAAAACAATAAATACTAAAAATGTGTTGGGTAGTTTCCATTTTAGTGATTATTAGTACAATTTTCATTACTTGCCTATATACTGGGAACTCCATCATATATGAAAAGTTGTGGCAGACTGGCAAAGTAACTGGAAAAGGGGAAACATAACTACCATTTTTAAAAAGGCTAAAAAGAAATACCTTGGAAACTACAGGCCAATCAGTTTCAGCACAATCATGGAGCAGACCCTCCCGGGAACTATGCTATGGAAAATAAGCAGGTGATTGGTGACAGCCAAAACGGTTTACTCAAGTGCATGGCCAGCAGCTGGAGGGAGGGAGGGGATTTCCAGTTACTAGTAGTGTTTCAGAGACAAGTTCTAGTACAATTCTGTTGAAAGGAGAAGAATGGAAGGAAACCTTTCTTTATAATTTATAAGTAAGGCTTTACTAGAGGAGAAAAATATTGAAATTATGAGATCTTTCTTGTGAAAACTAAGATAGTTGATCTTTTCCTAAAATCAGAAAGGCTCTCATTTCATAAACAATAGTTGAAACTGAAACTTGAGAAGTTAACTAAACAGGTTCGGTAGAGCTACTCAGTATAGAAATTGGTAGACACATTTGTTTTATCTTTATATAAAATAAGACACCTCTGCACATGCCAACCCACCAGAGAAAGAGCAAAAAAAAGTAACAGGAAATGAAGACTTCCTAAACTCAGCACATGAACCCTACTCACAGACTCTCTGTATTTCATGCATTCCATCAAAACATGAAATAGATGACTGGACTGTTTCTGTTCCAATCTAAATATCTTCTGAATCATCATTAAGATCTCCTCCTTCACCTGAGGGCATAGATCCCTGAAAAACAGACATGTAATCAATGACAATTATATTTTAGATACTTCTTACCCATCCAAATGACACTTCAGAAAAGACGAAATATAGAAGAAATTTCTTTCTTTTTTAAATTCTCTGTTGACCCAATCCTTCTTTCAACACAAAGCAAGATTATCCCATAACATAAATTATTAATCACATACTTATTTGTCCTGACCTACATATCTACTATTGAAAATACAACACATGAGTAAGCTAACAATTTTCAAAGGATTTTCTGTGAACATAGAGCCAAAAATCACTGGAAGTGATTTTTTTTTTCTTTCAATAAAGAAAGAAAAACAGGAATAAAACGAAATTCATTACTATTTGTTCATTAGGCTTCATATGTCTCTCTTCTTTTTTCTCTTTTTAGTCTTTCTGTTAACCTTTCCATTCATATTTTCCTGGATTTTTTCTTTTTTAATTGAAGGATTTTTGTTAAAACATCAAAAAATATAGGGAAAAAAGCGAGTGAAGAAAAAAGTTCTTGAACAACACATTAGGGGAAAATACCACATATCCAAAAGTATATTCAGAAAAGACAATAAGTAAACAATTAGGACATAAAATTTATTAAATAGTTCAATTTCTCAAATGGGAGTGAACCCAGGGCACCTCTTTAAAATTTGATTTTTTTATCTAAAAATTCTTTGACTTTGAAAAACTTCCACATATAATATTAATTGGCTATAAAAACATATATTTTTATGTACAGTTTGAATGCAAAATTTTCACCAAGGTAGTTTCAATAGAGCCTGCAGCTGAGACTGGACTGGTGGTACCCAGACACCTCGACAAGGATGCCAAATCTGGGCTACCACTGAGTAACCCAAAACCAAAGATGAGAAAACTTAGTCTTCCTTCTACTGCAGCCTTGAGGCTCCTACAGCAGTGAACACCAGCTGTAGTCTCAAAAGTTTTGTACAATCCAAATCCAAGCCCACGTACAGAATATTGGTAGCTGGAGACATGGCTGAGCTGAAACAATAGCAAATACTCTGAGGGTTATCCATGAGTGTCTCCCAACAAAGAAGAGAAATTTCATAATACAGTCGTTACATGTAGTTTTCTCTCTTCAAAAAAGCCATAGAAAACTTGGCAGAATAATTATTTCAGCACTAGTTTGAGGCAGGGAAGAAAGAAACTTCATTCTCCCATCACAGAAGTTAAAGCTGGCAAAAGACCAGAGCAGCATCATTACTAGAAGCATTAGAAATTATCTCAGCAGTTTTGAGACAGGGGTTTGCAGGTGCCTGCCAGCACCTGCAGACCAAGGAGGAGGAACATTATGGCACTACTCACCCTGTATCACCTGTGTGCTTGTGGGTAAATGCCAGGATATCTGCAGCTCTGCCAGTGCCCTCATAGACCACCACTGGGA
Organism: Buphagus erythrorhynchus; assembly: GCA_013400855.1. Taxonomy (NCBI): domain Eukaryota; kingdom Metazoa; phylum Chordata; class Aves; order Passeriformes; family Sturnidae; genus Buphagus; species Buphagus erythrorhynchus. Next base: position 5,120 of record VZTT01070456.1, read on the forward strand.
CAGCTGGGCTGGCCCTCACGTACTCACACACCATCAGGATCACACTGGGGCCTCCTTCCAGCACCAGCCCGACTATGGGAACACCTTGGCCCATTCCTGTTTCAAAACACACCTAACCAGTTAGAACAGATCTCAGTCACACACACAAAAATCAAAACATCTGGGAAATAAATACTTATATGTGGTTCAACAGAGAGGAAATAATTCCTTCACCTTACATCATTCCTTACATGTTTTAAGACTTTCTGAAAACTTCTTCAAGCAGATCAAAAAAGACCATGAAAAACTACTGAAGAAACTGTAAGCATCAGGAAGAAAAGACATCCTTCTAAATATCCCTCTTCCATTTATAATAGTTATCACATGCAAGGACATTTGAAACATATTCAATATCCATGTATTTACCTACATACATAGCAAAGTAATCTCAGTCTTCAGAGACTCTTTCAAGCGTTACAGCAGCAGGGCCAGATTTTTTTTTAAAAAAACAGAAATTAATTTCAAGTACAATGCAATAGAGCTGAAAGCCTGACTTGCAAAAGCTCATACTAAGAAAACGTAAGAGTCTGAGTAAGAAGTTCTATACATGAACATGTTAAAAATTGGGTTGGTTTCTTTCTAAGTTTGTCAATTCTATAATGTGAGCAGATAAAGGAAGCAACATCAACATCATATGCTTTTTCAACATACCTCAAGATTTGAACTAGGTAAGAGTGAACTTCAACAAATAGTTTTACAATCTAGTGCATAAAAGGAAATAATTGTCTGTGTAATAATATTTATTTATTTCTTTACTATAACTCATTTACTCTTTAAATAAATGGCAGAAGTTATGCTATCTGTCAAACACTGGCTAAAGGTTTTACTTTTGCTACCACACTCTGTTGCTGTACTTAAGGAGGTCACAGGCTTACAATAGAGAAGAGTGATGAGGGCAAAAGTAGTTAACATGGTAAAAAGGATTTTCATTCCACTGAATGTAACAATCCTTCCATCTCACAAAATGCTGGGGAAGTATCTAGTGGTGAAATAGTGACCACATAAAACTGTGAAGTGAGTAAATGCTCAATATTTACTAAATAATCCGAGTCATTTAGATGTCTCTACGACTGAGAAACCCATATGTGAGTTCATCCAAATGCATAATGCCTTATAAAAACGTTGTCATTTTCATTTTCCTGAGTTTTAGAGTTCAAGACACATGCAATCAATAACATTCAACCTCAGTGAAAGGTATGGCAAATCAAGATGTACAGTATGTAACATGATATGTCAAGTACCTCCCCATCTTTTAGGATAGGTTTTTTGTGGTCATAAAGCAGACCACAGCAATACTCACTTGTGTGTATTTTTTGAAGGGATATGTACTTCTCTAAATTCCTCCTGAGCATCATTTCATTCCCATACTTGCCTACTGTCCCATCATCTGCCATTAGAAAATGAGAATGCATGCTGTTGAGCGTACTCAGCTTGCTGAGTGGGTTACCAAGAGTCTGGTACAGGCATACTACCTGAGAAAACCAAAATAAAAATGTCCTCAAAGAAACCAAGAAAATACCACCATTTATGTCCCCTCACTTGTATGTATTTCTTCATTACAGTATGGCTGTTCAAAATTCTCCATTATGCTTTTTGAGCTACTCAAACGTTTGATTCTTAGCATTTGAATCTTAACAGCAACAAGCCCATAATCAATACCTCAGAGAACACTTCTGATTAGGTTTGCAATCTGTAGAGTCACTGCCTGACATTCTTTGCAACAGTTGGAACAGCATGGGATTGTTTCCCTGGGTTGTATTCCCATTAAAAATATGTGAGTGAACATTTATCAGGAATGATTTCACCTTACTACTTAAGTAGTACACTTTAGACACTTGAGTAGATTATACTCTCACATAAAGTCATAGTTTGTGAATATAAAATAGACTGTGAATAAAATAATACACATATTAAGAGCTTATTTGTGTACATTATCAACCTGACTGTTCATTCTGAATCTTAATATAGAAAAAAATAATTTACAACCACAAGACAGTTGCCTACATAATTACAAAATTTAAAAAAGGAATGGCAATCTCCTGTAAGAGAAGTATTTTAAAGCTATTCATTTATACACAAAAATCAAAATACAGTGCCTCAACATGCTACAAAAATCTTTGCTGAGTAAAATCTAAGCCTCTATTATAGTGAAAAAAATATCAAACTAGTGAAGTTAATCTAGAAGAAAATCAAGTATGCAAAAGAACTCTTAACATCCCATGAACATGAAAGCTTTTGTTATTAAAATGCATCCAACTCACATCTTTTCCAATGAGATCCCTCTGATTCTCAATGATACCCCATGGAGGAATCCCAATAGCACAGATCTTTCTCAGGTGTGGTGAGGCACGGCCTTTCAGTGCATCCCCCACATGCCTGGACACTCCTAAACAGATAATCAAATTATATTTTTTCTTCTATATTCTAGACCTGCTACAGGACACCAAGAAAGGTTTCACACCACTTAATTTATATGGTAGTTATGTTTCAATCAAAACCAAAACATCATACCCAACTTGTGTATTTGATGTACACTTCACAGCTCAGGTACAATGTACCACTGCTTCAAACTCAGCACATGTTTCTAATTAATAATACTTTTATATGTTGCTAATGGTGCTTTTCACATCCATAAAACTTCATCAGTTACATAAATGCTCAGGACAGTTCTCCTGTAAGTTCACCAGATTGAATAACAGCTAAAGAAGTAAAACTTTCAGTTCCACAGTTTACTGACCCCTCTGAGTTTTTGAGAGTACTCTAAAGGTATTTTCAGCTACTAATAGGCTAATTAATGGATTATCCTGATTCAATACTTTATCAATTATAAAACACAAGTTAAATTGAGCTTTGAAAATCGTTTCAAAAATACTAACCATAGTCCACAGAAACTAAATATTTTAATGAAGCAGATAAATTTAGTGCAGATAAGTTCTGGCTATATTCAGTATTTCTTGTTACATGCAGAATACCCTGCTCTTTAATTAAAATATTCAGAATGCCTGTCAACAGTAAACAAACATGATCCCACTCTTTGAATTACGCACTGTTCCTCAAATAAAAACGGCTTCATTTTGTATTAACAAATCACCAATTTCAAACAATTTCACTCTATTTGACCGAAATGTACATGCTGTTATGCAGAGGAAAAACACCAATAGGAAAAGTGAAAAAAATAAAAATAATTACACTACCGCTGTTGATGCCTTCTGTAATTATCCATGCTCCTGTAGACTCAGCTGCCTTCACCAGCCCTTTGCTGAAAACTTGCTTGACTTTTGAGGGAAGCTTGAAATTTTGAATGCCTCCATGAACAGAGATCACTAGCTTCGGCAATTCCATCTGCCATTCTTTAACCATCAGGTGCAACAGCTGATCCAAATTGCTATCATAAGAAAGTCTAATATACTGGAAAGGAAAATAATGGGTAAAATAAACATCTTTTAAATACTTCAGGAGAAGAAACTGCAACACATCACAAAGTTCTAAGCATTAATGTCCTGCAGATCTTGTGAAGGATTAGAGCTGTCATAGTACCCTGACATGATAGCACAAAAATGCATGTGAGCAATGCAGACAGCGTATCCTTAATCGTGGTGATAAAAATATACACACATTTTAATCTGGTTTACTTTTAGATTCCCCTGACCTCTTAAGACAATCAGTCTAATATTCATCCAATCCAAGTTTTGCCTTTCTTATGCTGAAATTACAAAAATAAGTCAGACATATAAAAACAGCACCTATTACCTTGGCATGGTAAGTGCGGTCTCCATCTTGAAAATTGATTGTACCAAATGCATCTGTGGGACTCATCTTTGTGTGTTTTCGCACAGACCATTCTCCACCATCACTCTGTGAACCAGCCCGATAAACAGGCCAGCTGCATTCTATTCCTGGGTGTTCTCCAATCAGCCGTCCACAGCAACACCTCACATTAAAATTACAGAAATTATTTTATATCAAACTCACTTGCATACAACTTTAGGATCTACAAGTGACTAGCCCAAATAACTTCCTGCAAAGAAAAATACTGCAACTGTCTCACATGGGATGTTGAAACAAATTGCAGCAAAAGCAAAATAACATTGAATTATATCATAATTATGTTATTTGGCTATAGAATTTGCTCCCTACCGGAGGAAACTAGTAACTAGTTGAGGGGTTTGGACTAAATAGTCTTCAAAGGTCCCCTCCAATCCAAACTATGCTGTGATTCCATGTGACTCTGTAACAGTTTGAGGGTCCCATATAGAAATTCTGACCTGAGTAATGCAGCTTATGTTCCAATTCAGAGGTATGTTGTAGGACACTGAGGTTTGCTACGAATATTACCACCAGTTATCCTAAGTACTAAAGAAAGATCTAGGAGTTATCCTCAGCAACCAGGAGGAGAATCTCAGGGTGACCTTTATATTAACCCTTGGGAGCCAGTGAAGTGCATATCCCAAATACATGGATTGGAGTGCAGTATTGAGGGAGATTGCCATGGTTTGGGTATGGTACTCCTCAGTTTAATGTTCCCACTGTGACTCTCCAAATCACACACCGCTCACTCGCTCATCCCTTTCCTTTCCTTTCTCCCTGCAGTGCACTGGTGAGAAGAATTGGAGGCACAATAGATAAAGATCGCAGAATGAGATAAAACAATTTACTGAAAACACCAATGAAATAAGAGAACAAACAGTAACAGCAACAATACTAATAACAGACAGGACAAGAAATGAACATTTCACACAGAAACCCCTCAACAACAGACAATACCTCGGTCACTCTATTCCAAGCCAGAAAGGACCCTTTCAGCACGTGGTATGACTATTGGGAATAGTCCTGTCAGGACCAGGAGTTGGACTCAATGCTTACTGTGGATCCCTTCCAACTCAGCATATTCTGTCATTCTCCCTGGAAGAGTTTCTTTTTCCCTCTCTCCCAGCAGTGATGTGAGGTGGTAGAGAATAATCCCAAGGTCCTAGCCGCGGCTGCTGCAAAAAATAACCCTTTCCTGTCTGGAATGACGAGATTTTTCACCCCTTGTTCTATATCATCCACCTCATGACCAAACCGTACACCTTCCAACAATACACATAACAGTACATATACACAAGCACAGGTATCATTCCCATCATCAACTGCCATCCCTCCAAGATGTCTGCTGAGTTCATTGAATCCATGACTGTGAGTTCTATCTGCTCTGGATGTCTTCCAGGACAGGAGGGTGGTGTGCTGTTGGGTGGTTGTAAGCTGCATCACGAGCTCATGACTGGTGTATCTGCAGCAGTCCATACTCACTGTCCATAGTTACGGCACACAGCACAGAGGCAGGGTCATTCAGCAACCAACAATACACACACAGTTCAATACTACAGACTTCTCACTCAAAAATCAAATCCCCTTCAGGTACACATTGTGTTTCCCCATCCATCTGCATTACCCACCATGTGCACCCAGCTATTGAGCAAAAAACAATCCCATGGAGGGGGTTTGGCTTTGCTTGAGACAGGAATAATCCAAACTGATTTCCCAAACATATTCCTCACATGCACCATGGGGAATTTATCATTTTCTCCCCTTCTACAGTACATGAAGGTCTTGACTGGGCAGAGCGAGCTCGATTAGCAGAGTCTCTGATAGGAAGGCCAAACAGATGACCTTCCTAAATGCAGATCCCAATGTTTGAAGGTCCAACCACCATTGATTTTAGTGTGGTTTTAACAGTCCATTGTCCCATTCAATTTTCCCAGAGGCTGGTGCATGACAGGGAATATGATACCCATAAAATACTGTGCTCTCTGGACCAGATGGAATTGATCTGACAGGCGTTTTCATATTTATATTTTAACCATCCTCCCCCACACCAGAGAGGCTTTAGCCACTTGGCCTGCTTGATCACAGTGAATGTTTCCCCGTTACAGATTACTTGGGAAATAGTGTCCATGATTAAGTCCACCCCTCTATCAAAAGCCTATCTGTATGTTGCATCTCTCCCCTGATGACCTGAGGTGTCTGGGGCCCAATGAGCCAGAAATAATTCACTTTTGTGTTGCCAGTCCAGGTCCACCCAAGACACTTTAATCTTGGCAGCCTGATCCACCAGTTCATTGTTATGATGTTCTTCACCAGCCCAACTCCTGCGTGTGTGTGGATCTACATGATCTGCTTTTACAGCCAGCTTCTCTACTTAGGCACTGATGTCTTTCCATTCTCCCATTCAGCAGTCCAGACAGGTTTACCTCTGCACTGCCTATTTATCTTTTTCCACCACTCAAGCCACCCCTACAGAGCATTTGCTACCATTCATGAGTCAATATAGAGGTAGAGCACTGGCCATGTCTCTCATTCAGTNGACCTGAGGTGTCTGGGGCCCAATGAGCCAGAAATAATTCACTTTTGTGTTGCCAGTCCAGGTCCACCCAAGACACTTTAATCTTGGCAGCCTGATCCACCAGTTCATTGTTATGATGTTCTTCACCAGCCCAACTCCTGCGTGTGTGTGGATCTACATGATCTGCTTTTACAGCCAGCTTCTCTACTTAGGCACTGATGTCTTTCCATTCTCCCATTCAGCAGTCCAGACAGGTTTACCTCTGCACTGCCTATTTATCTTTTTCCACCACTCAAGCCACCCCTACAGAGCATTTGCTACCATTCATGAGTCAATATAGAGGTAGAGCACTGGCCATGTCTCTCATTCAGTGATATCTAAAGCCAGCTGGATGGCTTTCAGCTCTGCAACCTGACTCGGTGCACCTTGTCCTTCAATAGCTTCTGCAACTTGCCACATGGGACTTCAATACAGCAGCTTCCCATTTTTGACGTGTCCCTGCAATACAGCAGGAAGAATCAGTGAAGAGACCATATCACTTCTGAAGCAGCTCAAACTTTTCACAAGCTGCCAGGATCTCTTTTTCAGTTGGGGTCTGTAGGAGGAGGCCTCAGATCCTTCGTATCCCTGTCCTGCTTTTGCCCAGGACAGGCTGAGTTTCTTGCACTAGCTGGGATGGGGCATGGTTAGGGCCCAGATATTACTCTTTACCACCTCACATCATTGCTGGAGGCAGAGGTAAGGGTGTCTCTCTTTCTTGTGGGGAGAAGGGATTATTTCTGTTTGGATAAGTGTAGCAGAGGGAGCTGGTTTCAAGCCAGAGACAATTAACCCTGTCCTAGCCACAAACAGGACAGAAAGATAACAGAAACTCAGCACTAAAGGTTTCAATACGGAATAATAACCCAGATTCCAAATTCAATCATTGCTCTCACACAGGCTTCAACAGGCTCAGTCTCTTCTACAGGATTAACTTCAGTGTAATTTATAGTGACAGCTGACAGTCCAGTTCTCCTTTAGACATTTCAGAAGTTAATATACCCTAGGAAATGGAGATAAATTCTCCACTTTTCCTCTTTTAAGAAACTGAACATCCTTCAACAACCCAAACACAATGACTGCCTCAGGCCTCAGCTGTACTATTGGTCCTTTTAGGGGCAGGTTAGATGTAAACATCTGCAAGACTCTGGAGATGTGCATTTTAAAAGAGACAGTTTTCAGTGGAGATGAGAGAGAACTAACTGGTGACAAAGAAACAGATTTTTAAAAACCAACCAGCTAACTGACAAACCAAAACCCAAAACTGAAGGAAAAGCAGGAAGCAAGCTGCTTTAGTAAGGCACTTCTTGATACCCAGAAGCCATGAAATTAGGTCTGCACTCCATTTTCAACCCAGGCAAATTACATTTGGTTGATTCAATGCTCTGCAAAAGCAAACTGGAGAAGGATGTCTCCTACACTCAGGGAGACAGGGCTCAAGGTGGAGTGGCACCAGCAGGCTGAGATGATGTTAGAGTCAGAATAGCACAGACGCACTTGTTTCACACACGTCAGGCTGCATCCCAGGGTGCTGAGGGAGGTGGCTGATGCCCTCGTACAGCCAGATTCCAAGGCCCTGAAGATCAAGGTGTCCCCAATAACTGGAGAAAGGCAAATGTCATGCATGCCTTCAAAAACAAGTAAAAGCCACCCTCGGGAACAACAGGCCAGCCATCTGGCCATAAGTCTGAGGTAAAATCAAGGAGTGAGACTTCCTGGAGCCCACATCTGGGCACATGAAGGAGGAGACAGTGACAGGAAGCAGTAAGCAAGGATTTACCAAGGGTCAGTCATGCCTGACCCACCTCACTGCCTTCTGCAACATAATTGTGGGGATGAGAGGAGAGCACCTGCCTTTGCTCTAGCCAGGCTTCTGTAGCTGGGCTGTGACATTACAGTGTAGGAGGGATGACAGGCTGGCAGGTGAGGACCTGGCTGGGTGATGGGCCAGTATAAAGAAGGGTTCCTCAGGGTCTGTACAGGGCCACTCCTGTTCAGCCTGTCCACCTGCAGCCTGGAAATGGGGATGGAGGGAATATGCAGCCCTAGGGGCAGGGCAGCTCTGGGACATGGTCCTGGGTGTCAGGGTCATTCCTGTGCCTGGGCAGCAATGAGGGCCAGAGGTGCCTGGTGTGGAGTGAGCAGGATGTGTCCCAAGAGACAAAGGACAGCAGGGTCCATCCCCTCTGCTTGGTGCTTGTCAGCCTCTGTCTGGGTACCACATCCAACTACAGTCCTCAACACAGAGATACCAGCAAACTGGTGAGGTTTCAGGGGCAGAGTGACTATTCTAGTGACAGATAGTGGGGCTGGAGCCCTCGGTCTCTGAGAAGAGGCTTTTGGACAGGGCATGGTTCCACTGAACATGAGATGTCTTCAGGGATTCAACAACACACCCAGCACTGATGGGACAGGATACAAAAGATGTAGATAGGCTCTTCAGTGATGCATGGCAGGAGGGTGAGAGGCAGCAGCACAGCTGAAACATGTGAGTCTGAGGCTGGAAAAAGGAAGAAGCCTTTTTTCCAGGAGAATAACCCAGCAGTAGAGTCAGGACCTGTGGAGGGTGGGTCATCTCCATCCTTGGGGGTTTCACACGACTGAGTGAAGCATCCTCATCTGAAACTCCTGGCTGAGCATATTGGAGACCATGTCCCTGACAGCCTGAGTTACTCTGTGATCCTACGGATATATGGATATGCATTGATACAAAGCATCTTTGCAATGATTTTGCCTTTTTTGCCTCAAAAGCTCACCAAGCTACTGGAGAAGGTGGACATCATCAGTAACATAAAAGCAGGCTACTAGAAAAGTCACACTTTGAACAACAAGGGAAAACCCAAAGGGTTGACACTGAAGTAAAAGTAACTGCAGGAATCAGACTACAATATTCAGCAGTCGAACAGGCAGCGATTTAGAAGCTGTGTCTAAAACGTATGCCTTAAAGGTGAGATATATAGACAAGTTGCAAGAACATCTCAGATGTATACGGATGCAGGAAATTGACACCTAATTTCTGAATACTCATATAGTGAGTCCATTCTAACTGCTGTCTGGGATGTTTTTATAAGTACTGAGTACAGAAGAATAGATAGAGACCCATTTCTGCTCACCAGGGGAGCATGGACAAAGGTGCCGGTAAGTTACTCATATTTTATTAGCAACTTCTATATGGAGTAATTCTACTTAGAATTAGCAAATTAGTTGCATAACCCATTCACAAACTGGTTGAAAACCTTAGAAGTTCTCTACAAAAGAAATCATTAAGAGATTTTATTTACCTACAATATTAGGTCAAATTATAGTAGGCATCAAGTATATCCACATGATTTTTTGACTGTTGTGGAAAACTACAGAACTCAGGAGGCTCAAAACATGTTACATTGCTGATCTAATAAATACAATATAGCCAATCATAACAGTAATATGGAAATTATTTCTCCTGTTAGGAACAGAAGAATTGTCTGAGAACAAAGCTCTCTGTATACCTTGAGATATCCAAGACAGCTAACATTGGAAAATATACTTGCGAGATATGGGCTGACTGAAATGTACATTAGACACCCACACACATTCTGCAAACACAGACCAACAAACTGGATTCATATTAATCTAAACAGTATGAAAATGATCAGCAAAAACTGAAAGAAACAACTACAAGATAAAACACACACAAAGATACAGGATGTCTTGACAGAGAAAGGTGAAAGAGAAAAACAAATACATCTACTGGAGTTCACATTTCCTATTTCTCTTCCTCCCTCTCCTAGTGTTCACATTTATGCAGCTAAACCGTGTTGGACTAGGAGGCTGATTTGGTGAAAGCTAATTTTTTGGTTTTCCACTTCTGTGGAAAATTTTTATTAAATTTTAATAAAATTATTAATTTTTGTCCTACTGATCTTCCCATACCGATTAACAACAAGGTCACTCTGAAGGGGAGAGGGGGAGAACCACAGAATTGCTGTAGTCTTGACTAGGATGAAATCTAACTACTTTATTATGAACGACAATATAACTAGCTGTGATACCCAGCTGAGTATCTGCAGCTTAGCAGGAAGCATTAAAACACCCCCTGCATTTCTTCTCTTGGAAGACCTGCAAGAATCTTTGAATATCTATTTTTCTGCTCTAAAGCAAGATATTCTTTTAGAAGGAGCTCAGACTTTCTGAACAGAAACATATTCTGCATATCAGCCCTTTACAGTGATCTCATTTTCAGGAGTAATTTATTTACTCTTTGTAAAACATCACTCTTATAAATCTTAGAAGCAAAATAAAACATGAAACAAAATGAAAAGGCAGATAATCATGTGTAATACAGATTATGGGACTACTTGACACCAGCATGCTAGTCACCAATTATTGCCTGAGCCATCAGATGCCTTTAACACAAAACAAATGAAAGCTGAACTTTTTGTTCCAATAACTGATAATGTATTATCATAAATATATAGTACCCAATTGTGTTTGGCAACACCATCTGAATGCCAGCTATTGGATTGAAAACAACTAATTAATACAGGTCACAAAATACAATTTCCCTGAGAAATAACACAATTTAAAAGCACCAAAGTGATGAAATTTCTGTTGTTTTCCTTCCCAAAATCAGGGACTCAGAATCATCACTGCAAAGAAGATGAAAAATCTTAAAAAAAACTATTATCAGGGATATTTATTTTTTCCCTCTTTCTTCTCCCTTAATTTTCTTTTTCTTTCCATAATTCTCACTGGTCTCTATTACTATAGATTCACTCTCCTTCATATAATCTGGGATATAGCTGGAATTGACTCTCATTTAAAGATATTTCTGCCTTTCATTCCTCAGGAGAAGATTAAAACAAAATCATACACACAAGGTATTTGGGTATAATTTTCTACTTCAAATAAATAAAATATTATCGCACAATTTATTCTACTTATATTTATGCTAAGCTTTCTCCAGCACATCCCTAGAAATGCTGCTCTGACCATTAAACAAGGAGGATATCTCTCTTGACATTACTTCCTTGACTAGGATTGCCTATTACTAGGTCACTATAAAAATAGTACGTATATATTTATGCACTCTTACCTGATTAAATTCTGACACACCTGGCATCCTGCAGGACATCTGTGATAAAAGGTGTATAATTAATATATGCTTGTGTAAAATAAGACAGTTTTAATGCTATTCTTAAAGTATCAATTCATCAGTGAAGGAATTCTCATCAACAAAAAACCAGGCTGTCATCTCCACCACTAACCCCTGAAAAATGCACTTGATTTGTTTGGCATTTCGCAACTCAGACTGTATGTCAGATCTACATTTCATAGTTGAGTTATTTATCTTAGGTATGCGACGCTATCCATACTTTCAAAACCATATGATCAAAATTACAAGTCTACATTCTCAGAAGGTGATCTCTTCAAATTTATCTAGGCCACACCATTCACTAGATACATAATACAGAACGCCAAGTTATATTTGCTTCCTCAGGTCCTAAAATACAGGTTGAGGACTTGATCTCTTCCTTACTCTTTTCATACTCTACACCAGTATGATCAGAGATTTCTGTATCAGAAGACTGTTATCAACAACAGTAATTATTCTGAGGAAGGGAAAAAATGGTGCAGCAGTAACTCCATGTAACTCAGTCTCTTAATTAGATACCATACCTGTTTTGCTTACCAGACTGAGAGCAACAAATCTATAAACAGTTTTATTTAAAACAGACTGGTGATGGGATCCATGAAAACCCAGAGACCCGCAATCATTGACTGAGACACTAAAAACATCATCCAAACCAAACACAACACCCATAAAAATTTATTCTGATTCTTTTTAAATGTAACAGTAAAAAAGAGAAATTCTTTGTTTTACCTGTGTGGATCTTTGGAGCTGGGAATAATGTGTGCACATTCTCTTTTACTGAAGACCTCTTCAATCCAAGATTTGGGGGGCTAAAAAGACATTTCAAATATAAATGCATTCCTGAACTTTGGAACATGATGTCAAAAATTGCATTGTAATGACAATATGGCTGCATACAGATAACTCAGAACTACTCCCATCATGTTAGGTGTGAGACTACAAGCTGAAGCTACAACTTTGAACAGTCCTAGCCCTTCACCTCCAAGCTTTATATAATTCCCCAAGAAGATCAATATTTAAATTTATTGTCACCATGAAAATTATTTAGATGTTTTGTCAAACACATATACAATAGAGAAAGTGGAAAGGATTAACGAAAAAGTGCTTTTTAAGAATTGCACTCTCCTTCTGCCAGAAGACTAGCAAACTGCAATCTTACTAAAGCTGTGTCAAAAAAGGCAAGATTTCCATTTTACCTGAAAGAGACGGTTGAGTCTTTTTTTTTATTATTCTTCACAGAGTCAAGAACAGATGCATTCTGGTACAATTTTGCTGAACTAGCTCTAGAGTGAAATGCAAAAGCAGGCACCTAGACCTAGCACTCAGGGGGCATGTCAGGTGGGCTTTCTCCACTGCCTCCTGGTATGCTGTGTCGTGATGCCTGTTACAGCTCAGCAAACTGAACAGCCACCATAGCACACAGATGTTTTTCAAAGAATCTCACTGGAAACCTTTGAACCTTTCTCTTCAGGTCTATCAGGATCAAATTCCCTGAAAGGAACAGTAACTGTTGAGTGCTGAACTTTGAAATCTCTGGGACTTAATTAAGTAATGATTCTTAATTTTTATAAGTAAAATCTTCACTGATTATGTAAAATTTACAGCAGAACCTTAACATTAATTTCTTAATCTAAGACTTTAGTTACGTTTTTAGACTGATTGTATCATCAGAAAAAGGGGTTTGAAACTTCATGCTTTTTTACAGTCATCCATTACTTCAGGGCTAAAAAGAGGAGACTTCTGAACTGCAGATTTTTCTGGTCTAGGTCTTGATTTCTAATTTATAAAAGACTTCTGTAGCATGTACAGCTCCTTTCACAAAACTCTAATATTTCAAAACTGTCATAATTCAATTAAATTTCAACAACAAATTAAAATGTTTCCTGTTACTACAGTGAGGTACATATACCTCAGCCACCACTAACATGTATCCTTTTCACCACCAAATCCTAAAGGAGACAAAAATTCAACTACATATTCCTTCTGACTGGTGAATTTCTGCTCTGATATACCAAAGACCTGAAGTTAATTTTATATTGCAGCTTTCCTCCTGATTTTCCTCTAAGGAAGTCCTGAGACCTTTGTTTGGGAGTTTTGGCTTCTCTTTTCTCACCAGTCTGAGGATTAAGTTTGCTGCTTATAATTCCCTGCCACAGAAGAGGCTTTTGAGATTTCTAGACTGATTTAGTCAATGGCATGGCAAGAGTTTGGCTCTGAAATTTAAGGCACATGAGTAGTTTTTAGAAAATGGCTTTTAATCACTTTTCCGATATCTTTAATGTCTGAGATCCTTGCATAATATGGTATTAAAGGGACATTGCCAGGTCAAAATGTTCAAAAATTAAGGTTTCCAGAAGTAAAGAAAGAGATCAGAGTGTAAAATATAGGGAAACATATGCACTACCCATTTCTTTCAAATTCTTTCTGTTGAGCATTGAGAGCAGAAAAAACCTAAAAACCCAGCCTAGCACAAAGGTCCTTCAAAACGCAGGAGTGCTCTCAGCAAGGAGAGTGACTGCACCACCATCTCCCTGGGGTGGGTGGGCAGGTGTGCAGCACTCGGCTCACCAGCCTGCAGGGACAGGGCAACGCAGCCCTGTGAGCCCCCTCGTTGATTTCCCCACCCACCCATCCAGAAGAAACACATGAATCCTTCCATTTTTGCTTCTGCTTTTCTTCTGCCTCAGCCCACACATCCTTCCACCACCACCCCCTGCCAAGGCTTGCCGAAGTCAAAGCTTGTAGATGCATGGTGACAAATAAACACTGCTAAGTAGGGGGTTAATGTACACTCTTCCTGCTCTGAAATTAGCTTTACTAAACCACGAGCTGCAAGAAACATTCAGCTCCTTCAACACCAGACACTGTTCACTGGTCAAGGACCAAACTCAGGAAAACTAGGTTACACTGTCAACACAAAACAAAATCTTTTAGTATCCTTAGGTGTTTCAGGGTGAAAGGCACAGATACACATATTTTCTAATGAAACATCATGCTGCTCTGGAGACTGTTCAATTCCCTGCAAAAGAAAATTCAAAGATGGCACAGATGTCTGTGGCAAATAATTTCATCCATTATTGAAACACAACCAATTGACACACAATTTTTGGACAAAACAACAGCAATTGCTTTTAATGACACATTGTAGCTCCAGACAGGTGCAGATAATTAGACATCACACAATGACTAGCCAGTTTACATAACAGGTTAGTTCATTTAGGCAAAGTACGTTGTGCTGGAAACTAGGCAAAACAATCAAGTTGTAAGTAGCTTACTGAAACTGCAACAAATTTGTACTGATAACAGAGAAACACAGTGTCTTAGCCAAAACAGTACTTCAAGAGCTGAAAAGTTCTGTCAAGCACCATACCTCAGCTCTCCATACACTCTGTGTTTAGTGAAACTAGTACACAATGTCACTTCCAAAGAACTGGGGTTTTCTAAATGATCTTAACTACTAGAGCCAGTGTTTCTGCATTGTTGAATAGGTTTATCAAAATTTTAGCAAAAAAAAAAAAAAAGTTATGCATCATATACAACTTTTATATAACCTTTTCTTACGCTCAAAATTATTAGATGAAAGCAAACAATCTATAAAAAAGCAACAGATAATTGTGGGGTTAATGGAATTGCCTCAGTATTCAAGCATACAATACCTGTAAAGAGCCTTACTGATGATGTCAGTAATCAGAAATACCTGAAAGATCCAAACTGACTTTTAGTGCCTATGAAGGAGGGAGGTACTGTTTTCAGGAATCTCTGAGAAGTCAGCATGCTGCAGGCTGTGACCAGCCTTTACTCAAATACATCTGAGGAGGGAAAGAACTTCCCCATATTACAGGTAGTGCAAGAATACACTGCAAGCAGACTAGCCTAAAATATCTTAAACCCTTTAAAAATTAACTTCACATATAGCAAGTCCCTTGCAGTAACATTAGATACCTGAAATGCAGCCAGAGTTCCTGTCAGCTAGGACTCAAGACTATTTCACAAGAGCTTGGGTCTTAAGCACATTGGTATCTCTTGAACCCTTCCTTACTCCTGAAAACTTGACATGGCCTCATTACCAACTGGTTAAATTACTGCCAGCATTAAAGAAGTTTCCAACTTAACAGGCTATCTCACATATGCTTTTCAGAGCAGGAAGTTTGTGGTTCAGCATCCACCCCATGCATGCTTCTGGTGTGAAGCAATGTAGCAATTGATTGCTAAACAGAGAACACCACTCTGGATCCACATAGAGAGAGGAACATTGCAAAACTCCAGGGTCACATGCTGTAAAATTTGAACTCATGAGAGGTTTTCAATGGCCTCCCAGGTTTTCTAGAGTTTCCTCTAGTGTTCAGGCTACCTTGTCATAGGACAGCCACCTGGCTCTGTAACATAGACATGCCGTGGTTCCTCTGACCTCCATCACTACAATATATCAGTGCATCTGTTACTAACTGGCAGCTCTTGCTTTTCCAGTCTTTCTTACCTACTTCTTTACCCCAGTGTTCAAGGTTCTGCACATCTGTGGAAATACACAACCATTAGCAATTGAATTCACCAGAAAATTTTCATCACTAAAATTCACTAAGATTTGAAAATATTGCACAAATAATTTCATTTGTATGCTTCCACTGTTCACCTGTCCACCATGGCCAATCATAAAACAACTATGAGCTAATCTCAAACTGCCTTTGCAGGCAGACTACAGATTCAGTAGCATGGAGAAGCTTTTATATTTTCCCCTTTAAAGTCAGTATATAATTTCAGGTCACAGCAGACTTTCTGTGGTTATTTCCTAGTAACCAATTCACACTCATCCACTGGAAACATATTCTTAGGTGTTCACAAATACAGTACAAACACTAACAGAAGTCACCTGTGCTTGCAGGATATATCCAGACCCATGTCAGAGAAGGATAACCGAACTTCTTATAACTAATCAGTCATTTTGAAGAGAGATTTTACGTTTTTTTCCTCAGAACAAAAGTAGCATATTAGCTTTTCAAAAATACATAAATTCAATCTTCACTCCACGGAGTGCTATAGCATTTTCTTTCACAGTTAATCAACTATACTTAAAAGCTAAGTAGCTATGCTTAAGTGATTTTCTGGATTAGGGTCTTGCATCAAAGGCTCAGAAAACTGTTTCTACTGTTTTGAACCCAAGCTTAGCCAAAAAAACAAAAACCCCTTGACTTTAATGGGCTTTCCGATGCGGTGTTTCTGATCCAGAGTAGACCACACAACACAACAAATACCAACATGTATACCAAATGACAACAAAATGCAGGAAATACTAAAACCAAAACCCTTCTTGTGAAAAAAGCTCCAGCTTAACTCCTGGGTCACAGAGAACAACGAACCAATGGAAATCTTAGCTTAGTCTGGAATATCAGACCTTTAATTAGTTTATTACTTTCTACTTTTTAAGTTTATTAAAAGCCTTTCTGCTATCCCTTAGCATGCAATGTTTTAGAAAAACGCATCAAAGAGAGCTGCTCCAAGAGCACACCCAGCTCAAAATGCAAGTGCTTGTGGAGGAACTACCGGTCTGCAGATGGAGGGGCTGAGCAGACCTGTCTCTCTGCAGAGCCCATGGCACTGGACTAGGTGGGGAAGGACACACAAAACCTCACCTTAGCACCGCTGCCAGCAGCCCAGGATTTTGCAAAAAAAAATAGACTCAAGCAATCTCAAATCACTATTTATATTCCTTAGCTCTATCCTTGAAACAGGTCTCAAAAACATTACTGGAACTCTTATAATGGTAGGAGATAACTGCAAATTGCTTAAAAACAGGTTTCCTCAACTGGAAATGCAAAAAGTCTCTGTGACATGACACGTAATTCAGCCTTCCACCTAAAGCAGGCCACACCAAAACCCACTGTTCTAGGAGCGTGGTGATTGTTGACAAAGTTTAGATCTGACTGCTTCATAACTGTGGCCCGTACACATAATTTAAAAATCTGTGCTTATGGCTGATGGCAGCTAAAGCTGCTAAAAGCTGACATTTGGTTTACTTGGGCACTGTATACAATATAATACTGTATATCATCATTTATAAAACCAGTTCAACAAGCAGCATAAAATATTGATTATTGAACAAGTTAGTCATACATAAAAATACAGAAATACATCTGGTAAAGATTTTAATTGATGGAAAACAGTCCAAATTGCAGAATAAATTATAGGAGATGTCTAAAACTCACAGCAAATAAGAGCAGGCACCAGTACTAAAGGAAGAAATGGCAAATTAATCCAAACAATACTTGAAAATTATTATAAATCCTTAAATATAATCATGCCTTATTTTACTGTGTCTCTTCTGGAGACAAAATTTTTGTGGTTTTTTTTAATGTTTTTTTACCTGTCTTACTAACAATATTTTGGAAGTCAGTCCCAAATGAAGTCAGGCATTTGGCGTTTTTTTTTAATTAATTAATACAATATAATCAGTAAATTATAAATATTCAAAGCAAGTTACATATCCCATATGAAATGATGTTGTAAGTAATTTTAAAGTGAAATTCTAGGAAGTCATAAGAAAATCATGTTTCAGAGGGTAAATACAATGCTTCAAGCCTCATTCAGATTTCCACTTTGAAGCCAGTCATAGGAAGGCAGTTCTTGTTACTTGTTAAGCACTTTATCTTAGCAAAGAGCTAATCAACTCTTTAAAATCAGGTCTAATCTACCTAGCACTGAGCAATCACAGAGATCAACCACTCATTGCTGTGACAAATGCATTCTTTCATCAAAGGATTCAAAATCACAGAGCACAAAAATCTTCCTAATTTAAACCAGAAGGAGGAAGAGAAAAAAAAATATCTG
>VZTT01070457.1:4938-20718 GCA_013400855.1 Buphagus erythrorhynchus
CCATTCTATAATTTCATGGGTTTATGAATATCAAGAGGTTCAGACAGCCAACTGCTATGGAAATGGAGCTTTTATAAAACAGGCTTAGAATGGTAAAGACAAAGCTAACAGTTCTATTTTAAGTATGAAATAAAGAATTCTGATTGCTGAATGCTGATAGAACAGTAATCACACCTTAAGAGTGGACCTAGTTTTAGTTCTCAAGAAACAAAGTCCTTTTTCTGAATAATGAGTTATTTCTTTTATTTTTCTCTTTTCCTTCCTCAGTGCGATAAATTATAGGGTTGCAATGAAAATNTTTCAGGGCAAGCAAAGCAAAGAAAAAGGAGGTGCAATGAAAATTATGACATAAAAACAATAGACATAATCCATAATCAAGGAAAGAGAGGTTCTTATCTCCTCCTTTACAATGTTGTCTGGTGCACATAGAATTTAAGAGGTTTTACATTGACTAATAGATGGCACAGCTTAGAGTTATATATTGACTTTTCTCAAGGTGTTTCCCTGTGAGTTTTAAATCCTTCACTGAAAAAAGACATCCATCTTTCTGTCTATCTATCTGTCTGTCTATCTATCACAGTTACCTTATTTCCCACTCAAACCTAAGTATTTCTGGAGAGACTCATAGCAAGTTTTATATAGTTTACCATGTAATATCAAGAAATATTGAAGGCTGTTTTCTTCAACTGAAATCAAAGGCAAAATTTAGAAATGTGGGCTATATATCTATGCTCAAATTTGACATAAAGCAATTAGGGTAAATTTCCCTAGTGTTTTGGAAAATACATATTTGGAAAATGATTCGACTCCAAGTGGAGTGTATTTCTCATTCACCTCTATCATGTTAAAGAAAAGTTACTTCTGTCAGAACAGCACTAGAGCCCTGCTGTAGAATTAGATTGGGAGAACAATCTGCTTTTATGAATTTGAATATTTGAAATTTTATGAATAGTTTCTTGCACCTTTCCATTTTGTTCAGCAGATGCAATGGATCCTTTTTAGGAGAGACACAAAGCTAGGTACCCTAGGGGTACCTGGACTGGTACTCTACATCCTTTAGTAAACAGTAAGCTAAGCTTATCTATCAATATTTGCAAAAGCATGTGCCAGACAGTGTCTTTTCCCTGGCATTTGTCCTGAGTGAGACAGGGTGTGAGAGATTACTTGGGAAACAGCCATGAATTATCTTACATCTTCCTCAGACAGCAACCAACATTTGGTGGGATCTATTAACATTCAGTATCTGCTGTCCAGACTGCCCTGAACAACATTTCTTACTTAAAACAGGCAACAAATTAACATTCAGTGGCAAATACCGGGATTTAAAGTCCATTCTATGGTAACCACAAGAAAGGAGCACAGCTATATTAAAATAATTTCATAATACTTTACAGCTGTTTAAAGAGGGAACATTTCTGCAGCTCCACAAAGCAGCTCAGCAAGACTTCAGTATACTGAAGTCAGCAAAATAACTTAATAGTTTCTCCTTAATGTATAAAAGTAGCATAGTAAGGCACCTTTCAATTTAATTAAGGGTATTCTAAGAACTGACAAAATTCATTTCTCCTTCTTAAAGAATACTAAATTCTTCTTTTAAAATTTAATTTGCCTGCAGTCTGGTGTCCAAGTTGTCAGCAATTTCTTTTTCTCCTTAAGTGTAGTACAAATTGCTAAGTAAGTTCAAAATTATATAGCAGCAAAAAGAAAAGATTTTTTTCTTTTAATGGTTTGGGGTGCTTTTCTTCTCACTAGGATCCCTCACATTTATACTAAATACAGCTTCATTTCTCAAAATGAAATTTAACAAGCCACACTTAAGAGTGAGAAATGCACTTTCTAGACCATATTCTACTGCTCTTTGATGTTATTCTTTATCTCCCAATTTTTACTAAAAGGCAAAGTAAGAACATACTAGGAAATGAGAGGAATAATTTTATTTGTCATTGCTGAACAATATGAGCAGACAATGCAAAAACAGCTAACAGTATACCTGGAAGTTGGTACAGAGCTACTGCTGTCCTCATGAAATTCTGATTTTCAGACTGTTGATTCAAGGATTTTGAACTGGGCTTTGCTTCACCTTCCTTGCAGACTGCAAGGAATTATGACCAATTCCATTTTCAATCCAATGATCCTTGGCCATGCCACTCTGCCCATTTTATAGTGGCACAATCATCAAAAGCATGAATGAAATTCAAAGATCCATACTTCATACTACAACTAAAATGACCTGACTTTTTATGCTCCTGAGAAAAAGCAGCTCCTTTATGCTCCTTTTTTTCTGAACACATGCTGAATTTTGCTATTTTTGGAATGTTCTCTCAATGGGAAGTTTCAATATCAATTCAGTGCATAGCAATCACTTCATTCAACACCAAATTAGTTATGGATGCTGAGCCAGTGCTCTGTGTCATGAAGAATGCCTGTAGAAAGTCCTGACTGTGCTATAATAGTGGTTACTGTCAAAAATAAAATTCACAGGCCAGAACCACAGCTTTTATAAATCAGTGCAGCTTCACTGGCACAGGCTCTTGTCTCACTGCATCCATTTAAACAGTTTCTCAAACTCCTGATCCAACATTTTTATCCAAGTGCTGGTTCAGGTAACTGCAGGCCAAAGTCCATACACTTAAGAAAAGCAACAACAACAAAGGATACCATCTCTCTTTGTTCACTGTTAATGAGCAAGAACGAAGATTAGTTTTTTAATATTCGTCTGGTAAATAGTTCATTATATTCTTATGGAAATTATATTTAATGCAGTATTTCTCAAAAATTTCTCACTTAATCAACAGCAAGGTCATAAAGTTCCTCTAGAACAATTTGTGTCTCTGTCCTTTACAATGACAATTGGATTTCTGTCACAAGGAATAAACAAGGGGAGGTTCCTAGTAGATGTGGATGACGGTTATGAGGAATTCAGTGTTTGATATGCATGAGAATCTTTCCTCTGGAATGAAGACATTAAAAAGTTTAGATTATAAGTACTTAAATTTAAATTCCATTTTCACTCCTCTTCTGATGAATTATGACTTGCCAAAGCCAGACCAAGATGAACAAACAAGTTCAGAATCAAAAGTCCTAAGTTCAAGCTTTCTTTTTTAGTGTAAACGATGTTGTTTTCACAAAAAAATTAAATGCACCTTAGATATACTTTCATCAACTGGTACTAAGTAATCAGCTTTTGATTTATTTGATTTTATTTTGAACTGCAGAAACTAAACTAATCACTTTATCTCCCCTATTTACCCAGTCACCTCACTCAAAGATTACTCCTGTGCCAATGACCAATGAAGTGATTAAGAGGACTTCAGAAGACAAGTTGGAATGTTTCTATGACATTGCTGTTACCCACTTGTCCCTTCGGGCAAATGTCATACCCCTCAACAGTATCACATGCTCTTATGCAATATGCAGAAAGATCACCTTTCTGTTTAAAGTTACATATTTATCTTAAACATGAGTTAACAACTGGAGAAGGTAACAGCCTTCCATTATTTTGAATGTTTGATCTTAGTGAGGCCTCACAGCACTTCAGTTGAGTTAGAAAAAAAATGTGTAAAACTATCAGAACTGTATCAGAAAAAAGTATCCATAATCTTTGATGCTGATTCCTTTCTTACTCACAAGTATGAATGAGCTACTATTTTTCTTTACTTAAAGCAGCTGGCTGCAGAATCCAGAAAATGCAAAAAGGCTTTGCCAAGAGAATGAACTTCAAAATTTTTTCCTAATTTTTTTCAAAATTAAGATCTGTAGTTTATTGTCCAAAATGCATTTAAAAGTGCAGTGTTGATATACTTTACAATATCACTCAAAATGTTTGTACAGGCAAAAGAAATATTCATACTCACTTCAGGTAGAACTCTAGTTTGCTGGAAATGAAAGTAGCATTTGTCCAAACAAGTCAGTCTTTCAGGGATTTTCCCCACCTATACTTCCTTGCCTACATGTTGTATCAGATACCTGATGTATCTGAAAGATCATTCTTCACAAGTTAATCTTAAACCTGTTATAGAAAAACAGAATTAAAACTTGGCTTTTGTAAGCAGTGTAGGGATTTTTTACCCTGCCCCTCGTTCATTCACAGTAAAGCTGAGTGGTGTATGTGACACTTGCTATTAGTTACAACTCTTAGTTATAGAAAACTATGTCCTGTGCCACAGCTAATGGGTTAATTCCTGTATTACATGTAGCAGAATTTTTGTGCTGCAATACTGAGGATTATAAATTTACACCCTGCTGCTAAAAGATGCTGTTGGGGTCATTACTCAGTCTGAGCTACAGCTGATTTGATCTTGAAACTCAGCAGAGTAGCTTCCTGACTCAAGATCACAGAGTTATAGAGTCTTTCTCAATAAAGGGTCAGATTAAAAAAAAAAATAAATAAAAAGAAATCACAGGGGGGGAAAAATCAAGAAGCTCATTTCAGCTAATTACTACCACCATATCTGGCTCATTAGTGCCACTGACTCATGTGGTGTGAAAAACCAACTGAAAAGGTTGCACACCAGCAAACTAAACATGAAAAATACTCTTTTGTAATTATAAATTAAACAGAATAATTGATTTATGATCAATTAGTCGTCTGACCATCTGATATAACTTAAGTGGTAAATAGGCAAATAATGCAAAAAACATAGGACTTGTGAGAAAAAAAATTAGAAAACATATCTTCTTAATAAGCTGCTTTCTTTTTATTTTTTTAAATATTTTTTACTTCATCTCCTCTCCTTGTCCAAAATGACTGCCAACAGAACTTACTGAACAACAGCCTGTTATGCAATACCATGAAAGGTACACAGTGGTTTTGATGATAATAAACTATTCAAAAGCCTGGAAATACTTTTTTCAGAGCCTGGGGATAAAAATCTAAAGAATTTAAATTTCTACAGACTTTATAAGAGTGTTTTATCCATCCTACAAGATAACCCCTGACCACAATCTAAAAGAAATAATTTTAGTTAGGTTCTGGGGAGGAAATACTGGCCCCAGTAAAATAATTAGAAAAATACTTTCCTCCCACAAGGGGTTCAATACACTCTGTATGTTTTAAGAAGAAAAGAAATGCAGTCCTGTTCAATTTTCAGATCTCCGTTCTTTTCATGCCTGTTAAATGCCACATCAGTTCCTGTCTCACCCATATATATTTTCTTGTGAGTCATTTAGAAATACATAGAGATTTAAAGGACTGAAGCCAGTATATAACTGGCTATATATTCATGATAACCAAATCTAAAGTANGTTTAAAGGACTGAAGCCAGCATACTTCATGATAACCAAATCTAAAGTAGGAGTAAGGTATCTACCTAGTTTTGAGGATGAGAGCCAGAGCTACTCTTTGCAGCTTGTTTTTGCATTGTTTGTAGTAATTTTCCTGGAGTTTCAAAAGCCACCTTCTGTTGGGTTCAGCTGAGTAATACACATATCATCTATTTCTAAGCAAGAAAGAGAGCCATGTTGTGATGTCCTCTATCCCTAATTTAGAGTCATCCACGCCTTTTACTGGTGTGTTCACTCCAGATAGAAATAAATAAGAATGATGGAGTGGAGAAAATACAGAATTATAGTATGAAGTGGATGTTTATGCTGGGGATCTGAAATCATTACCAGTGCTTTGAGACAGTCCTGAGAGACTAGGATTCAACAACCTGAATATTGTGCCATGCAAATGAAACTGAATTGCTTCTGGGGAGAGGTAATGAAATGGGAAGATGAGTGTCTTCGTTACCATTTTCTATTTCATAGAATAATCATGCCTTAAAGCTGCTGAGAGCAGTTCCTCAGATACTTGTTTGTGGCGTGGGGTTCCAGACAAATTATGACATTTACAAGTGCTGTGTCACCCTGCCAAGGATGTTAGCCCAACTGACTGTCTATGCTGTTGTTCGTTGAGAGGTGAATATATAAACATACAAAAACATATATATTTCATAGAGACACATACTTTAAAAGAGATAGGGACTGGAATTACTGTCTCAAAAGAGGAAATTAACTCACTTGCCTACTGACTCACCCTAGCCTAGCCTTGTTTGAGGATAGTCACGTGATCCATTAATTTGAAATCTAATTATGCTCTACTATTAAGCACAAATGCAGGGAACTGCATGTACCCAAGGAGACATTTCAAAGAGCTTTCCTCTGTGGAATGTCTGCAATACCTATTTTTAAATCAGGACCCAAGATTTTGCCTTCACTGAAATGAAGCTAATCTCTGTACAGTGAACCAAAAGAGCATTCCCTTAATTAGTGGTGTCTGTGTTGGGCCAGACACAAACATGAGAGAATTACATTCCAGTCCCCAGAATTACTCAAAATCTCCTTCAAATGTATCTTGTTGAACTGGCAAATATATGTTCTTATGTGGCTAAAATCTTACTTTAAAAAAAAAAAGAAGTTGATAGCTCAGTGTTTTAATTACATTAAATTTCCCATTCTAGTTTATCATTTGGATTTAACAGCATAGGGAAACAAGTCTATCAACATAGGAATGGATCAGTGTAGTCTGTCTAAAATTCACCCCAACTTTTCTAAGATGGATTCACGTGGGAGATCTTCCTTTGTTAAAGACCTGCTTCTTTTAAAAAAACAGTTCTCATGGTGCAATTGGTACCCTTATATCCTTACGAAATAATATAGGTGCTGGATTAGGTGTTTCATTTGAAAACACATCTAGCAGCATAACGAAGGTGTACAGCTCACTGCAGCTGGGATTCAGCACACACTAAGATGACCTCCTAAAACTCTGCATCATCAAAGATTTCATCTAAAAATTTGTCACCCATGGTTTTAGTCTTTCTGAAACCCTGAAAATCAAATTACGTTAAACAGAACATTTTAGCCTTATTATCACTGTCAGCATAAACAATTCAATCAAAATTATCACAGCCAATAAAAATCAGGAAAGATCACAGGTTTTAAAAATTACCTGCTCACTAGAACAGGGAAACTACTGTCAGTTTCTAAAAACAGCAGTGGATGGACTGTGCTTTTATAACCCATTAAAGGTATCTTAATTTGTACGGTTATCAGGGTTCCCCTATTTCACACTGGTTCTTCAGAGGAGCTTTATCTGAACACAGTGTTCCATACCAGCAGCCCTGCAATCAGCAATAAAATATAATGAACCAGTGTTAACAGCACAGTGTGCTAGGTTTAGCAGCATGTCAGTCAATGGTTTTGTTAGTTTGGCCAGGAAAATTCCAACTTGCCTGTAAATTCAGGTAGATAGAAAATAACTTTTTCACCAAGTCTGTGCTGCAGATGTCATCTCTGGCTCTCACTATGTTTTTTCCCCAGACCAATTAAAGACAGCTTGTCATTATTGCTGAAGTATTCCTAAGTCCAGCTCCAGACACAGAAGAGAGTCATGGCTTTATGGTTTGTTATGGAAGTAGCTGGGTTTACAATTCCATAAGCACCCAGAGCAGGTAAAATAAATGCTTCCCTTCTGCCATACACAATTCTCCAGTTACATTGTTAGGTGCTTTCAGCTTCATTTGAAACATCAGGTACTGGTCATTGCTTCAAGCAAGACGCTGGATGTCATGGTTGTGTGACCTGATCCAACATGGTGAAATCTCTGCCTGCAGGAAGCACACATCTCTAGATAACTGCGGCTGCAGCCGTGGCGATCACACTGCGAGCAGTGCCGTGTCTGCAGGGGGAATTTATGGCCACACACCGCGGGCACAGGAGGCTGCAAAGCTGGGGGCAGAGCAGCCGGGGTGCGGAAACACCGCGGATGGCCAGCAGTCCCCATCGGCGGTACTGCTGCAGAAAATGGGAGCGCGAGGGAGCTGCTGACAGCCCACACACTGCACGATGGCTCTCTTTCTGAAATGAGGAAAGTAAAACAACACTCAGCAGTGATGAAAAGATGTAAAAGAGCAGCCCTGAACTATCACTTCTTTCAGTGTTGCAGGGACTGGCTCTGTGCCCAAGGCAAAATTACATCTAAACTCTCACACGCAGCCGAGCAGCTGAGGGAAATGGTGGTGTGTGCAGGGACTATCTGAGTTAAGTTCCCATTTCTAATTGATCCTAAAAGAAGCTGAAGATTCCAACCTCAGGATTCAGCCTAAATGTTATGAATGTCTTTTTTTTGCAGTCTTGTGCAGCCAAATATAGTGTTGTGAAGTGATACCAGGGTGTCCCTGTAGGACATGTAAAAGTCCTTATTCAGGAAAGCTGCGGCTCACAGAAACCGTTCCCCGGTGCTGTGCTCTCACATCTGCGCTCCACTAAAACCAAAGAACCTCTATAAACACTGATGCCCTCCCCAAAAAAGCACCTGGTCTCTGCTATTCTCCAAGAGGTATCACCAGCGTAGAGGCTTGTCGAGATTTAAATGTGGGGGTCAAGGGTGTTGGTATTGCGAATATCTCAACAAGTTTAAACCCACAACTTTACTGAACTGAATGCAAGAGCTACAAAGCCCTGCAGTTCAGAGCATACATTGATATATTTATTAAGATGAATTTAAAAGAAAACTCTGTTACAAACAGGTTATTTTATAACTGCCATCTGTCAAGGAATTCTATATTTTCCACTAGAGCACTTGTACTACCCACTCTCAGGGATGGGAAAAATGGAAGAAAATAATCTCTAGGTTGAGCCAGTAAGGCAGTTCCTCAACTGTCTCCCTGCTTATGAGGGGACATATGAGTGAAGCTACAGATGGGCCAGCTCCAAGACAGACGGCTATTTCATTTTTTAAATGACGAACAAGAGATAACATTGCCAGCCATCTAAAGCCATGTTGTTAGCTGCTCTTTATGCTGAGTTAGGGTCACTGCCTGTGAAATCAGCTTGTCTGAGAATAATCAACATACTGTTCTCAACTATTTCCAGGGGAAACAGAGCTGGTTTTGTTTCCTATCATTTCAAGTTTAATTTTCTCTTCTTAATCTGAGTTTTAACGGATCTCACAGAAGTGTCAACTCTGTGTTGCTTGATGAAGGAATTTCATTAGTCTAAGGTGACATTTTAGGTTTTGTTTAAATCATTTCCAGTGTTATTGCTTCCTGCAGAAAAGGATTCTTTTAAATCACCAACACATTGCTGTGCACAGTAGAGACCTCCCTTGGCAGGATATGAAAGAAAAATCACGTACTGATAGCTATTCATACTCTAAAAGTGGGCAGAGAGTAACGAGGAAAAAGGCAGTCAGAGAAACTCTAAGCATGGACAATTTTTGCAGAAAGAGTAATTAGAGGACAAGGCATGTTCCAAAGTTGTTGACGAAAAGCTTTTCACATAAAGAAGCAATTAAAACTCCCGTGACCACAGTTCAAAAATAAATCTATAGCATTTCCTTCTGCACCACATTTAAAACTAAGTATGTACATGCATAAGGATAAAACATGAGCGAATGCATTGCAACTTCATTTGCATCAGCAATATCCTTTAAAAAGAATTAGAAATATTCAGCAAAATATGATATACAAGAAATGCAGAAAACTGTCACAACATTCTTTAGACCACAGCTGTCAAAAGTCTGTCTCTATAATTTCCAACTTACCTAGCATTTCTACAAATTTACACTTACCCAGCCACCTTGACTTCATTAAAATCAATGCCCAGTTCCCAAATACTATGCTATTAATTGTTCTAAAGTTGACACTCAGAAATCAAACTCAAGTGCCTGAACTTAGCATGCTCAAAATGTATTTTAAGTTTGTTTTACTGATGGTGACTACAAATAAGATTTAAGCATTGAAAAATGCAACAAGGTACAGAAATTATTGACACAACTATTTTTAGATCTCCTAGTTCCCTGTCTTTTCAGCTCAAAGACAAAGCATTTTTTAATTACTTGTTCTCATAGATATCTCTAAAGCTTAAGATCTGTCTAAAATATATTTTTTCCTACATAAAAGAAACTTAATTTTGTTTATTAGAAAGATCTTGAAGAGCAATGGCAATCTCAATAATGAGATTATCAAAGCCATTTGACACATATTTAAATGTGTATTCTTTAGTTATTTCTATTTTCCATTAAAGAAACAACTATTACACGAATGTATTGTCAACAGAAAATTTAATTTAAACACAAAAGATTATTTGACTTTATTATTTTCACCTTTTTTTTCTTTATATTTTAACATTTTCCTGCAGAGCTATGATCACAAATAACAGCATTATGTTGGCACAAGAACTGCAGAAACAAAACCTTACTGGTGTTTGTTCACTGTCCGCACTGAAGAAAGTGCAAAGCGCACATACATTAGCTATAAAAATTCTGTCTGCTTTAATAATTTATGCTATCATTAGTAACACTGTGTGAGCAGGCATGTTTCCTAGGATTCTCTGTACACAAGGCAGAGTTCAAAATTCATGTATGTTCTGTGGTTAGGCTTTCTTATTGCATGAAAAAATATAAATTAGCTTAATATTTAAAAATATGAATGTTTCAATACAGACCTCCTCAAACTCAGCTGCTGGTGTTTGTCCTTCCTCAGGATGCCTTCATCTTTTCTTTTTAACAGAGCCATTCCTACTTCTTTGCTATTTAGGTCACAATAATGAGTTACCTGCTTTGGTGAGTCATTGTGCTGCTATTGACAATTTTTATGATTTATAATGAGGTATTATTTTTAAGTGTCAAATCATTTTACCATCCTGCAGTCAGACACGATACTTTCTGCTCTTTAAAATGACTACTGGCCTCACATATATATATTGGAATTTGCTGCAGAAATTGCTACAGTCCATGTGTAAATATCCACTGGTTTTTTTCTGGTTTTAATAAAATAAAGTCAGACTTCCCTGAGAGTTAATGGTCACCTCCTGAATTTGATTTTATGCTTAGTGGGCTGGATAATAAGACCGGTCAGGAATTTTACAAGACATTTTTTTCACAAAATCCTTGGCAATAAAACAAATTTGTCAGAGCTTCCAGTGGAGTGGGAAGTCCAGAAAGCGTGTCAGCCCTGTTTAGAGATATTGTCTAAGACCATCTCTCTGCTGGCTGCAGAGTAAGGGACCTGGTGGTCCTGGAGTTTGTTCTGAAATTCTGCAACTCTGGCTTAAGCTGACCCTCCAAAATTCTTGTTGCCCATCTTTGCACCTAAGCTTATGTAAGAAGGAGCGCAGGTTTCCAGAGCAGCTCAGGAATCTTAATATTTTAGTTATTTTTCTCAGCTTAGTTTACTTGAAACAGTATCCTAGACTTCCTAGCACACATAGAATTTGTAAGTTTGTTCTGCAATTCATTTTTTTTTCTCTTTTTATTTATTTTTGAGGTAACGATTTTCATCATCCATACAGTTTTACTGCAGAAAGGGATAGGCACATGTAGAAAGAACAGGATGGTCAGAGGATGGCAAGGACAATTCAGAAAAATGCATTCTGTAATGCAGGGAGACAGCTGTGCAGGGGAGGATTGTGATGTAACAGTGGTTAACTCTCCAAAAACAATTTTATTGCTGTCAAAAAAAGCATATTAACATCAGAAATTATTCGGGAAAGAACAGAAAACAAAAGTTTTGCCATTCCCTCTTTAAAAGCATTACTTCCACGAGGCTTTTGACACAGCCTCCTGTAATATTGTAATTACCAATTGTTATAGGTAAGCTCAGAAAGTATAAGCTGAATAAATGGATGGTGAAGTGAGTCAAGAACTGACTGAACAGAAGATCCCAGAGTGTCGTGGAGCCAACAGAGGTTGGAGCCCTGTCACTGGTGGTGTCCCCCAGGGCTCAATACTGGGCCCAGCCTTGTTTACCAAATCCATCAATGACTTGGAGGAAGGGGCAGAGGCCTCCTCAGCAAGTTCCCTGCAGACACAAAGCTGGGAGGAGTGGCCCACACCCCAGAGGGCTGTGCAGCCCTTCAGAAGGGCATTGACAGGTTGGAGAGATGGGCAGAGAGGGACCTTCTGAAATTCAGCCAAGGCCAGTGCAGGGTCCTGCTCCTGGGGAGGAATAACCCCATGGACCAGCACAGGCTGGGGCTGAGCTCTTGGAAAGCAGCTCTGTGGAGAAGGACCTGGGGGTGCTGGTGGCAAACAAGCTGTCCATGACCAGCAGTGGGCAAGAAGGCCAATGGGATCCTGGGGTGCATTAGGAACAGCACTGCCAGCAGGTCACAGGAGGTGATCCTGCCCCTCTACTGAGCCCTGGTGAGGCACATCTGGAGTTCTGTGTCCAAGTTTTGCTGCATGTCTCTGTACAAGCATTAGAAAATAAAAAAGTATATGCATCAGGACACAAAAATAAATACTTTTTCAGAAAGCAGGTAGTTATCAACAAATGGATGCTAGGCAAGTTTTTGGAAGAGTAAACCAGTATGAATTATTAAATATAAATCTACTTCAGGCTCAGAAATTAATCTGAACTGAAAAGAGTTGGAGACTGACGAATACCTAGCTAGGGAGGAAGTATAAAGAGCTGACAAGCTGTAGGTCTTAGGCATGTTCATATAATTCCTTACAGAAAAAGAATGCCTGGGCCAGTATCACCACCCTTATGTTGATAAAAGCAGTTAGCCAGGTGACCTTGCATCAAAACCTGAGGAGACAAGCTACCAGAATGACAAACTATCAAGAGTATCACAAAACTAACATCCCAACAAAGTTTTAAGTTGAAATACTAGAGAGTAAATAAATACATTATTATTATTATTACTATTATGCATTAATTTTCCTATAATCTTTCCTATATATCTACTGTGCTACTACATGGACCTTTGGTCTGACTTGGAAAGACCATTCTTGTGTTCCTGTTAGGTAGCTGGAGACCAGAAATATTAACAATATCATGCATTTTAAGAAATATGTTGATCAGAGATTTCAAAGGACTAATTGTCCTAAGTGAGAGACCTTCTACAGAAATGAAGAAGGGGATAGGACATTGATATGACAAGAAAATGGAAAGAATAAACACAAAACAGACTTTTTTAGACATGGGGAGGTTTACCATTTTGCTTTTCTGCAACAATTTGGAACTTAAATATGAAAACAAGTGTGTGACTAAAGCACAAAAAAGAAAATGCAGAATATCCCATAAAGTGTGAGCAATGTTCAAGAAAAGAAAACTCTTAAATACTTAGCATTGATGGCAGTTGGAACCAAGAGAGCTTAATTAACCCTGTCCTTATTGGATTGATATCTGCATTTGGAGTGGGATGTTTTAATGCCGTTGGTACCAGCTAGTTATATTTATACATTTCGGTTGGGTTGGGTTTATTTCTCATTTTTGGTTTTTTTACCTACTACTGTTCATTACAAACTCCAGGAGCATTTTATGAGCATGCTGCATAAGAACTAAACTTCATTAAATTTTGACTCAGTATTAGCCTAACCCTAGTGTTAGAGAAATCGATGAAGTGGGAGCAAAGACACTTTCAAATATCTTTCTCCTTTTCATAATAGACATAATAAAATGATAACTCAGTTGAAAACCTTGGAGTTTACGTTCATTTGAACTCCATGTCTTCT
The DNA here is from genome assembly GCA_013400855.1 of Buphagus erythrorhynchus. Lineage (NCBI taxonomy): Eukaryota > Metazoa > Chordata > Aves > Passeriformes > Sturnidae > Buphagus > Buphagus erythrorhynchus. The sequence continues at coordinate 18,380 of VZTT01070457.1, forward strand.
ATGTTTTAGATTTCAAAGTATTTTTAGTTTCATGCTCCAGAGTCATACAGGCAGTTTTGTGCCCTCACATCTTAATTACATTGGTTTCTCCTCTTTTCTTTCTCGAGGATCTGCTACCAAGATTAAAATTGTTGTTCAAAGCACATTTAAGCAAGAAGGTGACTTTAGGGTTCATTATCTAATTGATCAAACAACCTGCTAATTAAATGTATCTGGGCCTAATCAAAGTAGAGACATAATGCAGCAACACAGTGAAACTGTCAGCAAGGTGCGTGAGGCTCACACCATCAAGGTGAATGGAGCTCACTATGCTGCTTAATTACATTAAAGCTAAGATTTTTCCAGGAGCCTAGCTGAGAGAATTGGCTGTGTATCTTACGTTGCTCTGGATATGTCAGACTGTGGTTTGGAAGTGCCTGAGTCTTAGCAATAAGTTCTGCTTCACATCACTGCTCTTGCCAAGCTTGCTCACCTTCTTCAGTCTTGACTCAGCACATTTGGAGCTAGTGTAAAATCTGGGCTGAATGACCTAAGTGAATGGTCTTCTTCATGGTTCCATGGTCAAAGTCAGGCATACAGACCTGCTATATCTCCAGTGTTCAATAAACCCCATTGTTTCTATTGCTTAAAAGTAATGAGCTGCAATGAGACTTACACAAACTGCTTTGTCCTCTCCCATAACTCTAAAGCCAGTGGTGCTTTCTTTTTCATTAAGGCCTATCCCCATTCTGAAAATAAAAACAAATAGCTGACCAATCTCTAAAAATCTGCTGATGGCAATGACTCATCTAAAAAGAGAAGGAGATCAGGGAAAACTATTCTCCACGCTTTTTCCTACTATAAGAAAAAACTGCAACTGTATCCATTGAGGAAAGATTTAACAGTCTAGATTGATAACACCTAAATGAAATATATTCTTAGATCTATCCGAATTATAGGTAGGTCTTACTGACTGGAGGTTAATCCATTCAATCAAGGCTAATGTATACTTTACACTCAATGTTTCTCATTCCAAGGTGAACATATTTTTCACCATAGGTGTTGCATTTATTGCAGTAACATGCAGAAGCGCAAATCATGGTGGTAATGCTGAAAGGATCTTACCCCAAAGTGAGGACAGAGACAAGATAATTTATTTAATCCCATGAAAAAAAATCAAGAACATATCTACGACACAAGCTCTCCAGCATCAGTCTTCTGCTTGAACTTGTGGGCAAAACTCCAATTGTTTAATGATGTGGATAAAAACTCTAAAGCATGGCTCTGCCTGGTGTCACTCCTGGTTAGTGACCAGTTGTATACTGCTGCAGTACAGATTGCCCTGGAGGCAGCACAGCTTCCCCATTATTTTATAGAGTGGCATCTTCAAAATGGAAGAAATTAGCCACTAATTATGATCACACACTGCTGCCACATATTCCCTAATTGTTTGAGTATTTTCAAACTTCTCACTACTGTGAAAGATACATAGCAATAACCTCCTACAGAGAGAAATATCTTCTGCCAAAGAGAACATTTGCAGCCATTTGCCTGGGTAGAGATCTCCAGTTATAATTCATATGGAAGTGTTTCCATAAGTCCAAGTATAATGGTTTTTTACACTGTTCCTCTAAAGCCAAAACCAGAAATAGATAATATAGTTTTATAAACCTGAAAAAAATAGAAGTAGCTTCCAAAGCAAAGACCTAATGAAATTCACTTCAATGTGAAGAGAAAAGGAGGTAAAGACAGAAGAAAAAAATAAAAATTAAAAGCCTATGTTCTTACACAGATTTTGCATCCAAACCAGACTTCAGGAGCTCTACCCATTGGTATATTTGCAAACATTGTAATTGTTCCTGGGAAACATCAGCTGGCTTTAAACCAGCTTCCTTCTGAGATTAGTTCAATGTGTTTACTAATAGCTCCCCAAACTTGACTGACATTCTCTGATTTGAATCTTAACCATTGTGAGTATATCTAGCCACTGTATCTGAGTTTCCTGTCAAATCCAGTGTCATTTCATAAGCTCCAAAGGATGTTACAGCAACAGAAATTACAACATAACCCTTTTAATTGAAAGCATTTTAGCAATCAACAAAAATTTTGATGGGAAGTTCATGTGCTTGTCAGGAAGAAAGCATGCACATAGAGTAATATAAGTTTGAATATGTTTATGAATCAAAATATGAAATTCCAGTTTTGGAATTGAAAATTTGAAATTGAAATTGAAAATTTGAAATTTCTTTTATCAAAGAAATTTCATATTGGACTTGCAGTTTTTAGAGGCAGCAGGCCATTAAGTATCAGTGCTACTCAATTCCCAGCAGTCCTTTCAATTTCAAATTTTCAGATCGGAA
>VZTT01070461.1:0-20133 GCA_013400855.1 Buphagus erythrorhynchus
CTGAGAGCACAGCACAGCACCTGGCACAGGCTCTGAATGCCAGGGGAAGCCAAACTCTGTGCCCCACAGAAATATTGGGGTGAAGCAGGTGGGAAAAGCTGAGGTGGCTGACAGCAACATGACTGAGCACCAATAATGCACAATTCAAATGAAACCCATTCTCATTCCAAACTCATTCATGGGTGTGTGAAGCATTTGAAACCAAAAGTTTAAAGCTACTTTAAATGAATGAGCTGGTTATTCAGCCAGGTCACGCTGTTCACAGCCATGGGGTGTGTGGCCTGGCTTCACTCTTGGCTGTTTTTACCTTTTTTGTGGAACCTTTCACCAGGACAGTCTGTGTCACACTGATTTACCAGAAACTGCAATGAAACCCTGGCTCAGGGCATGAAGCCACCTGCACCTGAGGGGTGATTTCATGGTGCTCTTCTGAAATCTGTGCCAACTGTTCCACTCTCAGGGGCACTTGGAGCTGTTCTTGCAGGGGGCTCCAATTCTCTTCACTCCATTCCATCAGCTGGGAACGGGGAGGGATCTTCCCCAGATTTCTAAAGGGGGTTTGATAAATCCTCTGCTGGCAGGAAAGAACAGCCCTTGGAGGCAGCAGCAGCACAAAACTGCCCAGCAGGAGGATCCAGGGAGGAAAACAGGAGCACAAAGAGATTCCCTTTGGGGGAAGATCCAGCAGGAGGAATTCAGGGAGGAAAACAGGACAAAGTGATTCCCTTTGGGGGAAGATCCAGCAGGAGGAATTCAGGGAGGAAAACAGGAGCACAAAGAGATTCCCTTTGGGAGCAGACCCATCAGCAGGGCCTGGAGGAGGTTTTGGAGGTCACCACCCAGGGGGAAGCAGCTCTGAAAGCTGCCAAAATATTCCTGGTGCAAGGAGACAGCAGCACCTCCGTGCTGTGTGAGCTGAGGGAAAGGCGAGTGGGGAAAAAAGCAGAAAAAACTGCTCAGAGCAGAAGCTGTGGAGGTGAAATACCTGCACAGACATGAAGTGGGCAGGAAATAATCCAGGCTTACCCTGGTGAGCACTCTGTGTCAGGCTGGGCCAGGCCAGCCTGGGTGCAAGCCCTGCCTGCTGGGCAGGCTCTGCAGTCTGCAGCCTCATCCTGTCCTGGCAGAGGGTTGTGTGTCCCTGGCTGGCAGGGCATTGGGAAACTGGCTCCAGCAGGGCAGAAATATCCAGCAGGGCACTTCAAACACCAGCCAGCTCCTAAAGGAGGCGATAGTTAAGGTCAGAAAGGGATTACGACCTACTGAGGTCAGAGCATCCTACAAAATATTTCACCTCTGCTTCTACCTCCATCAAGGAAATTTGATAAAGGTTCATCCACACCAGGAATAAAGTTCCTGCAAAGCCAGGAGGTGGTGGTGTTGGATTAGCTGAATTGAGTCCTGGAAGCACTAAAACCCCTCTGCTCTGTGCTCTGAGCTGCTCTGATAAGAACTGAGGTGTTAAAACACAAACAAACCCATCAGCCTGAACACAGCCTCTGATGCAGGTACAGATAATAATTACTGTGCCTGGGGCTCAGCTGGGAGAGATTTCCAGGAAAACCAGGCTCTTTCCATGTCTGAATTCAGGGAGATGAAGGGGTTTTGCAGGCTGGAGATAAAGGCAGTGCAAAGCTGCTGGAATGACAACCAGCCCGAGCTGTGATTATCCCTAAAATCCCATGTGTTAAACAAAAGATGCTCGTGTTGCAAACTAAAGCAAGGTCAATATGTAATAAAACAACGATTCCTGGCTGTTGTTAGTGTGTTTAGAAAGTGCATTTCATTAGAAAACCTCCCCAAATAAAGGAAACATAAATTCAGCCTGGGAGTGGATGCTCTCCTCCTGAGCCAGGCCTTTCTAAAGCAAACAGAGCAATTCCAGGGGAAAGGAAAATGGAAAATGGTGCCTGAGGATGGAGAACTGCCAGGCTGGACACTGGGCAGAGCTGAGTTTGTCAAGCCCCAGTAATGCCCTGGTGTGTGTGAGCCCCTGCAGGCTGTAATAGAGCCTTGCAGCCCCCTAAAAATATCAGAATTCATTAAATCCAGGCTTCCCCCTCCACAGATGGAAGGCACAAGGCTAGGCTGGGATTCCTCAGGGTGCAAAGTGAGTTCTGAGGTCGTCTCCCTTGCTGCCTTCCACCCTCTTGCTCCCTGTCACCCCTCAGAGAAAACTCATTATTTCCTCCTTACATTTACATCACAGAGGAGCACGAGGTGGGGGAACCTCAGCAGGATGAAATCTGAATTTCTCCTGGCTATAAAATTCCCCAGCACTGAGCTCAGCTGAACCAACACTCCTGAGGGGGCTGCAAACTCAGGGAGCTGTGGGACAAAGCTCAGCCTTAAAGCTGGCAAAAGCTTCCTGATGTGGATCTGCACCCCCAGCAAATCCAGCAGGATGCTGATTTTACAGAACCATGTGGGTACAGGGGCAGAAAATTCCCAGTTCTTGCCTGACTTTCTGGAGATGATGGAGTTCAGAACAGGTTGAACAGTGTGGCTGCCTGGACACTTCATATGGCACCAGTGAGATTTACAGCAGAGAATCCCAGTGTGATTTGGGCTGGAAAGGACCCTAAAGCTCATCCATCCCACCCCAATGTCCCAGCAGGGACATTTCCACCATCCCAGGCTGCTCCAGCCTGATCTCAGACACTCCCAGGGCAGCCACAGCTCCTCTGGCCAATCCAAGCATGTATTTCTGTCCTAAGCTTTTATCTGTTCTGCAGGACCAGGCTGGACCTGGTGCTGTGCAATAAATGTGACATGAAACTTCAGTGTCACTGGAAAACAAGTTTGTCACACTTGACACACAGCAGTGCAGGGGGTGAGCACAGCTGAACCATCAGGGCAGAGTATTTGGAATATCCTGTGGCTTCAGGAATTATCCAAGTGCTCCTTAGGAGAGATGACAACATCATTATACAGAGCAGCACGGGCACAGCACAACAGCTTACATTATTAAACCCAAAGAGTTTTCAAACTCTAATTTACTGTGCAGCTCCTACAATGATTTTGTTTTCAGATGCCACTGGCCCTGTCTGTCGAATTTGGCTGCCTTGATGAGATGTGAGGTTTGCTCCTTGCTGCACCACGGAAATGCATTCCTGGTTTTAATTCCAGGAGTGGGAGGAAGGCAGCAATTTCCTTTTGAGCAAAGAAAAAATCATTCAACAGTCAAGACACTTTAGCAGCTGAGTCATTTGCTGGGAAAGAAATGAACAGATAGAAAAAGATATGGCTTGATTTGAGGGAGATAATTATTTTCTTAGCACAGGAGGGGAAGAACCCAAGAGATGCAAAGGGAGACCAAGCACCTGAACTCCAGGTTTGTGCTCCTGGCTGGGATTTGTGACCCTGGATAAAACATTCTGGGCTTGGACCAAGGTTTAATTTGGTGGACTGAGATCATTCCCTGAACCTCCCTCTATTTTCCTATTTGTACAGTGTTTTTTAAGGACAGAGGGGGATTTTTATACCTTTGTAAGAGACACTGAGATGCTCAAACCCAGGCAGAGAGAGCCTCAGCCACGTGTGATTATAAAGCCAGAGTTCCCTTTCCATGCCCAAGCAAAGATCTGATTCCAGAAAAGACTAACAAACCTCTATTATTCTGCCTTTCAAACTTAATTTCACCACAACTAAACTAAAATCTCCTCTCTTTCCCCACGTTTCCCAGTCATTAGGGTGACTCAGTGCTGTGTGTACAAAACAAAGTTCTACTGGCTTAGAAAACCAAACCAAAATAAAAATATTTAGAAGGAAGCATCACAGCTGGAAATCTGGGGAAGCCTTGTGCTGCTGCCTTGCAGCACTTAGAACATTGCAAACATTACAGACTCCTTCATCTGCTTGGCATTTTTAAATTAAAGAGCAGGGCCTCAGCAGCTTCTGAAGGCAGAAATTCCAGTGCTTTTTGTTGGTTGATACAATAGAAAAGTTTTCCCTGATCTGTAACCTCATTTCCCCTGGATGAAAGAATGGGATGAGGATTGTTGTGAGTGGTTCAAACACAAATAAAGAACTCCTTTCCCAAATGAGCTCAGCTTTCATTGTGTTCTTCCTCTGTTCCCATTCAGGAGAGAGCTTGGAAGGGAGTCTGGGTGAAGAGGCTGTGCTGGAAAAGTTCACTAAGGGTGTTAAAAAGTGCCTCCTGTGCAAAGCTGCTGTCAAAAAAACTTTAAAACCAGAAAGTTTCTGAGTTTTTCATCGCAACTGACCTGCTGGGTGACTCCAGCTGGCCCAAAATTAAAATTTTAGGACACAGACCTGGCAAGAGCAAGGAGTTGTTGCTGGCTCTGGGAACTCCCTCCTTGGGCTTGAAGCTCCCAGCTGGGCATGGAGGGACCTCGAGGCCATCAGGGCAGAAATGACCTGGAGAGAATTAAAAAGAAAAAAAAAAAATCCCAGCATTCTGGGCAGCTTAGGCTCTACCTGCCTAAAAATTTCTTCCTTTTGTAAAGCTGAGCTGGCAGAGGAAATTCAAACATTTAACACAAAATGATGTTTTTATATTCAAAATATACAGTGGAATTTCTGGCTAAATTAGTTTTATTAGCATGGTTAGAGTTAATTGTTCTCTTTTTCTACTCCAGTTCTTCTGTTGTCTCCAAGATCAGTTTGATTAAAGATCAGCTGAGGTGTTCCTAATATTTTCCCAAGCACCACATTCCTCTCCCCAGTTCAATACATGATCTTTCTAAAATCCTGCTGCCTGTTAGTTGCACACTGAGACAGAAAGCTGACATCCACCTGGAATTAATTGCTCTTCCCAATTAAGGCTTTGCAGAACCTGATCATCAGATGGTTTCCTAAACTCCAGGTGGATGTTTGAAGAGAAAAAGCGAGCAGGATTAACTGAGCCACTGCTATGCTGAAATCCATGGCTGTGCACTTCTCTCACACAGATACACAGATTACAGAATTATTACAGAATACACAGATTATGTGTCATTAAAATCAGTCAAAGCACGGAAAAGAACATGGGAATTTCAGGCTGGTGATGGAATCCCAACTCCTTATCACCTCAGGGCTTTGGGGTTGGTCTGGGGGGGCTTGGATTTAAGAACACTGAATTCCAGCATGGGATAGGCTGTGTTTGTACTGAACCCCAGGCACTGGAAATAACAGAAATCCTTGTTTCTGTTCCCTCCCCTGTGTTTTATAACTGAACCACTGAGATCCTGATCTCCTCAGCTTTTCCATTCACCCTTTCTCTAGACAGCAGGTGAGGTACCCTGAGCACAGGAATTCATTATTTAATAGGAGGGGTTCTAATTACAGCCATCAGGATTGAGTTACTGAGCTTGGTTACTGTGCAGGAGGCACCTGGAGCTGCTGATGGAATCTGGAATCATCTCCTGTGGCAATCCAGGGCTTGAGGAGAGGGAACAGCATGGAGGGGCTGGGATTGCCAGCTGCTGATCCTTTTACAGGCTCTAGCTACACCCCACTCTCCATCAGGCTTTTCCCCAAGGGTTCAGGTGGCTGGGAAATGGGGATTGAGCTGAGGCTGTGTGCAGGGAATGCTTGGTGATATTGCTGCTCCCTTTAGCCCCAAATTTCTCTTGCCAGGGGCTGCATTGAAGGATGGGACAGGATTGGCTTGGAGGGATAATTCACAGGAAACAAGCACAAAGAATAAATTCATCTTGGGCTACCCAATCCTCACTGGGCTTATTCTCATTGTCTGGGACATGCCAGGATTTTAATTCTGCAGAAAACTCTCTTTTCATAGGGAAATGGTGGCCCATGGCTGGAAGGTTTCTTCTGCCCTCTCTCTGAAGAGGCAGAATTTCAAGAGGCAATGGTTTTGCAACAAAACCTTCTCAGTCTATTCCCCTGCTGCCTCATTCTGCATCTCAGTGACACCCTCAACAACACACAGCAATTTCCTCAACATGGGCTTGTTTGGGTTTATTTGAGAGTGTGGAGCAGAAAGGGAAATTAGGTAAGAAAATCAGTGTTCCCCTGTTTGGTTCCTAATGCCTACAGCTCTCCCAATAAATGGTACTTGTGATAGCCAGTGAATCAAGGCCTGGAGTGGAGGGAGCTCTGGCTGCACATAAATCAATTTTACAGATGATCAGTTAAGAAGCAGAGAGTGAGAGCTCTGCTTTCTGTGTGAGAGGAGAACCCAAAAGCTTCCCTCGTTGCTCAGCAACATTTGCACACTCTGGTTTCCATCCCAGGGCTGCATCAGCTGCACCTCTCCCATAAACTCCCAAAACCAGATGTGATCCTTGCTCTCTCACTTCCATTTCTTCATGAGCTCTTTGCATCAGCAGCTGCTTTGTCTCAAGAATTAATTTTAACCTCCAGTTTTAGCATAACACAAGGAGCCTTCCTCTGTTCCACTAAGTCAGAGAAGTGTTAAAAAAGCAAAATGCCACCACAGTCTCCTTGAATTCTGTGTTTTACTGAGCACAGAAGAGCCCTGTGAGATGTATTTACCTGCTGGGCAGGGCTGGCAGGGCCTGGTGTCCTCAGCTGAGAGGGAAGCAGGAGTGCAGGTGACACAGAGGGTGCGAGAGGGGTTGGGCTGCTGACCTGGTGAACAGTGCTGAGGGGAAAAAACACCAATTCACAGCAGAAAAAGATCTAATTTGGGCCCAAAACAGTGTCCCAGGGAGGCCTGAGTCAGGAAAACCCCATTAGTGCATTCTTTCTTCTCTGCCCTGCACTGCTTCACTCTATCCTCTGATGACAATTTCTAGATGCAAAAATGGTACCTCAGCCTCCAAGTGTGAGTGCTCATCTCAGGGTTTTCATGGTGGCAGGAAACCTGAGCCCTAACATTGCCAGAATTCAGAGGGAAAGTATTTATTTCTTTTGATAGAGGGATATTTGTGTCACAGAAAGGTTCTTTCCCCAGAGGGTGCTGGGCATTGCACTGGGATTGTTGGGGCAGGAGTTGAATTGATGATCCCAGAGCTCCAGGAGCATTTGGACAGAGCTGCCAGGGGTGCCCAGGGTGGGATTGTTGGGGCAGGAATTGAATTGATGATCCCAGAGCTCCAGGAGGGGTTGGACAGCACTCCCAGGGATGCTAGAGGTGGGATCTGGAGTGTCCTGTACAAGACCAGGAGTTGAATTGATGATGCCTGTGGTTCCCAGAGCTCCAGGAGGGGTTGGACAGCACTCCCAGGGATGGTTAAGGTGGGATTGTTGGGGCAGGAGTTGAATTGATGATCCCTGTGGGTCCCAGAGCTCCAGGAACGTTTGGACATCTCTTCCAGGGATGTTTAAGGTGGGATTGTTGGGGCAGGAGTTGAATTGATGATCCCAGAGCTCCAGGAGGGGTTGGACACCGCTCCCAGGGATGCTCAGGGTGGGATTTTGGGATGTCTGTGAGAGCCAGGAGCTGGATTAGATGATCCTGATGGGTCTATCCAGCTCAGGATATTCTGTGACTCTCTGAGTCTTAGATCTACATCATGAAGTGCTTTGAATACTTTTCTCTGATGAATCAAGAGCCACATCCTGCTGTTAAACCAGGGAATTCTCTTTCCTGCCAAGACCCTCCTGTGTGTCAGAGGAACAGAGAGGTGCCCCTGGAGAAGGAGTTTCTGCCCCTGTACCTGAGTGCTCCGTCCATCAGGGCAGGCGTGTCCCTCGGGGCACTCCCTGCAGCCCAGCTGGCCCTCGGGCGAGTGCTGGCCCGGCCCACAGCTGCTCTGGGTGCCCGTGCCTGGGTCACAGGAGAATCCCTGGGGACACGGCCGGCAGCCAGCCCTGCTCTCCAGGCTCAGGTAGCCATGGGGGCAAACCTGCAGGCACAGCAGCACAGCCACACAAACACAGGATTTTATACAAATAATGCAAACAAACAGCTCCAGAGATCCCCAGCTCTGGTGGCAGGAAGGATCTTGGATGATTTTCAGCCTCTCAGTTGAGGAAGGATGCTGAGATGCTTGAGCACGTCCAGAGGAGGCAACGAGGCTGGAGAGGGGCTTGGAACAAAAACCCTGTGAGGAACAACTGAGGGAGCTGGGATAAGGATTTGATAGGAAAGTCTGATATGATATGTATGTATATATCTGTATATATATGTATATATCTGTATAAGATATGTATGTATAACAGAAAGATCTTTGAATGTAGGATCTGAAGAAATAATAGAAATGATAGCAAGTTTTAATATAGAAGAAAAGAATTGCTGAGCCAGTCTTACTGGGTAACTAGAAGGCAAAGAGCAAGTGAGTTGGAAGGGGCTTTTATGACTCTGAGCAAAGGATAAATCCACCTTAAACAAAAGGTGTTTTTACCAAGCAAAAAGATTTTCACAGGCAAACAAAAATGCCATGTTGCAAGTAGAAAGGAAGGTCTCAAAAATTTCCACTAGAAGAAAACTGGAAAACAACTTTTAGCTTAAACTGTAGCACACTAACTTTTTGTGATTGGAAAATTGTAACATGAATATGGCAATGATAGTAGTTATGACAGGCTATAGGTAATAGTGAAGGTATTGATTGGTTGTCGTGTTTTAAGATGCTCTGCAGTGAAAAGTGCATAATGCATTGTAACCAGAAGCAGAGCTGGCTTCAGAGGAACCCACAGCTGAGGGTGACAGGCTGTGGGCTGGGCTCTTGTCACCCACCACCCGTGAATTGCTGATTCATTTCAATACAATAAACAGAATTTGAAAGGGCCACCCGGAGCCCTGCATCCCTCATTTCGGCTCTTACAGCTGGGGTTGTTCAGCCTGGAGAAAAGGAGACTCAGGGGTGACCTCCTCACTCTCTGCAGCTCCTGAAGGGTGCCTGTGCTCAGCTCTGCTTGGTCTCTTCCCCCAGGCAGCACTGACAGAACCAGAGGACACAGCCTTAAGCTGCACCAAGGGAGATATAGGCTGGATATCAGAAAAAAGTTTTCCACAGAAAGAATAATAAAGCACTGGAATGGTCTGCCCGGGGAGGTGGTGGAGTCAGCATCCCTGGATGTGTTTAAAAAAAGCCTGGATGTGGCACTGGGTGCCATGGTTTATTTGAGGTGTTAGGGCTGGGTTGGGCTCAGTTTTGGAGGTCTCTTCCAGCCTGGAGATTCTGTGAATTCTGTGAATTTTCAGCCTGAGTTCCCCACAGGAGCTTTTTCCACCTGCACAGAGGCAGAGCTCCTTGCTGGATCCCTGCAGGCACAACCTGCTTCCAGGGATTTCCTGATTTCCTGAAAAACTTCAAAGTAGGCTGAAAAAAATCTGAGGAGAAGCCTGAGCTCAGATGGTTCACAATACATGGGAGTAGAGGCAGAAAAAACCTTTTCTTGCTTGCTGTTTTCAGCTCACCTGGCAGGCTGAGAGGTTTCCCTGAGCTGTCAGTTCATTGGCAGTTCCCAGTGGGCATTTCCTTGGAGCTGCTCGGCCTCCAGGGCAGCTGGATCAAAAATGATGATGTTATAAAATCAAATTCTTTAATTCCTTTTGAATTCCATCCCCAATCAGCCAGTGTGGGGGTTGTGTAAGTACAAGAACACCCCCCTTTGCTCACTGCTCAAAAACAAAGTTTTTGGCTGCAGAACCAATGATTTTAACCTAAATATAGTGATTTTCCTGCTCAGCTGATTATTCACATATAAAAAAAAATTACATTATATGGGGGATTTTTGGTTTTTTTTTGTGTCTCACCTCCTGCCCTGCATTCCAACCCTGAGAATATTCAGAGTGTCAGATGCCCTGAATGTTTAACTCTCCTTTTTTCAGGGACTTACTAGAAGCCTGCTGGGCACTCCAGGCAGTTGCCAGCAGTGTAATAATGGCCCTGGCTGCAGTCTATGAGGCAGTGGCTCTGGCAGTCCAGGCTGCAGTCAGCTGAGAAGGAAGAGACCCCTGAAAGAAAAAGAAAAAAATCAAATAAATTTAAGGTACAATTAACAAATATTCAACAGTCCAAGCTAAACAGCCATTTATTATCACACCATGATGCAATCTCACTGCCTGTTATCACACTCAGCCTGAAGTGTTGATGGCTAAAATTAAGAAAAGCTTCAAATCTGCTCCCTTAAAATTTCCAGGTAAATTTTCTAAGCACAAAGTCCTGAGGGAAACCCAAATTTCAGATGCTTTATCACAGTGAACCGTTCACCTCTGGAAAAGGCAGCAGGGAGCCTCTTCCATGGCTTTCTCAGCTTTAGGAAAATTCTTGCTTTGTGTGCCAGGAAGTTGAAACCCTCAGTTTTCAGGAGAGTGCAAACAGCACAGATGGAAAGATCCAAGGGATAGAGGAGGTGCTGTGTGTTTTATAATTCCAGAATTTCAACCAAATGCTGTTTTTTTCTTCTCTATTTCAGCCTTCCAGTCCACACAGTAAAGGCAAATTTACCCATCTCTCTTCAAGAAATCTCCTGACATCACATTCTATGAGAGGAAGGTGAAAAACTCCTCAAAAAGAGGAAGACACCTGAAAGCTGAACTGGAAAATCTGAACAAACACTGAATTTTCTCCCTTTTTGCATTTCTTACTATCAGATTTAGATTCTGTCATGCCTCTGTCCCAATGAATTACTCTGGTTTTTAAAAATGAGTTTCAGCATGAGGATTTCAGAGGAAGGTCCTCACAGACAAAATTGAGTGTGCAGGGTGGGGAGGAAAGTTCCAGGAATTTTTCCCCTTTGTTTCATACTCAGATAAACACCTTGGGATTGTTGTTATAACAGCACATTGACATTTTCATGGTTTTTTTTTCTCTGTTTAGAAAATTAAAGCTTCTTGGTGAATGCATCCCCCACCTGCTCTGTCTTCTCTCCTGAATGAATTCCTAAAAAGATTGTGCAGCCACACTTTATGACCAAAATGAGCTAAAAACTGCCATCTTTGGTGCTGTCTAGCTTTGAGAAGGAAACAGCATCAACAACAATTAAAAACAAAGACAAAGCAAACAAAAAAACAAACAAAACAAACAAAAAATGCCAAAAAAACAAAAGGAAAGCAACAAGAAAACCAAACCAACAAAAAAAACCCCAACAAACAAACAAAAGAGCACAGACAAAAAAACCCCAACAACAACAAACCAACAAAAAAACAGCAAAACAAGTAAAAAATGAAGTTTGCTTGTACAAAAGTCACCCACTCACCTCTGAGGAAGGTCCTCAGGCTCCAGAATAAAACCAGCCAACTCAAAGCCTGAGCCATGGGAGCTTGTGAGCAGTTCCTAAAAAGAGAAAAGCTCAGAGTTTCTGATGAAAATGTTCCTTGAGCACCGGGTGCTGCCTTTGTTGAGGCTCCGGGTAACCCAACCCCTTCCAGGTAATCACTTTCCAGCCCAGCCCCAGGGAAATGGAAACCGAGCTGCAGAAAGAGGAGATGGACAAAGAGCTCATCCCAGAGAGCTCCCTGCAGCCCTGCTGAGGCTAAAATGTGAGAAAACTCCTTTAAACGGGAAATAATAACCCATAAAACCAATAATAACCCTTGGAGCAGCCACGAGGAAAATTGGAAGCACTCTTGTCACCATCTCACAGATCTGTCTGGCTGCCCAAAATCACCTGAGGAAAGGGCCCTGCAGGGTCACAGATGTCTTCTTTTCCTTCCACAGCCAGGTGAAACACTGCAGGTGAGACATTGCAGGTGAAACATTGCAGGTGAAACAAAGATTGCAGGTGAAACATTGCAGGTGCAACATTGCAGGTGAAACAAATATTGCAGGTGAAACAAATACTGCAGATGAAACAAATATTGCAGGTGAAACAAATATTGCAGGTGAAACATTGCAGGTGAAACAAACATTGCAGGTGCAACATTGCAGGTGAAATATTGCAGGTGAAATATTGCAGGTGCAACATTGCAGGTGAAACATTGCAGGTGCAACATTGCATGTGAAACAAAGATTGCAGGTGAAACATTGCAGGTGAAACATTGCAGGTGCAACATTGCAGGTGCAACAAATATTGCAGGTGCAACATTGCAGGTGAGGCACCCCCTATTTGCCAACTGTTTGTTCTGCACATTGAGGTTTTTGCTGGAAGCTGAAGGCCCAGATGAGCTCTTATTAAAGCAGGATTCTCCCCTGGAATGTTCCCTATCCACTAATTTTTCCCTTTCCAAGGTAACTCTTTGATGAGCACTGGAGAGGAAGGAGCTCTTCCAAGTTTTGTAGAGTGCCAGAATGGTTTGGGTTGGAATGGAAATAAAAGATCAGTTCCACCCTCTGCCAGGGACACCTCCCACTGTCCCAGGCTGTTCCAAATTCCATCCAACCTGGCCTTGGACACTTCCAGGGATCCAGGGGCAGCCAGAGCTTCTCTGGGAATTCCATCCCAGCCCTCGCCACCCTCACAGGGAGGAATTCCTTCCCAATATCCCATCTAAACCTTCTCCCTTCCAGTCTGAAGCCATTCCCCGTTGTCTGGTGACTTCTGACCTTTAGAATTTGGAGCAAAACATGAATTGTGCATTATCCTTGAATTGTCCAAGTCCCCTCGTGCAGGTGGTGGAGAACATTTCCAGGCAGGAGAAGCTCTGGCCATCACATCGTGTCCACAGAGAGCTCACACCTCTCTTCCCACCCAGCAAAGCACCATCTGCTGCACTTTTAAAAGTCTTCAATTAAACTCCTCCAGCAGAACTCAGATGTGTCTTTTCTTCCTATTGTACAGCCATTCCTGAAAATCTCTGCAATTATCTTTTATTACAGGCAAGAATTGCCAATTAAAACCTAATCAACACAGCATAAAGGCAGGCACCAGGCCAAGTGCTTCTGATTTTCTTCTCATTTTCGACCTGCTTGTCCCTTGTACTTCAGAAAGTTCACAAGAGATGGAAGATGCAATAGGAGACAGAAGAGATAAGACGAAGGGTTTGATTCACTTTCTCTGGTTTCCAGCTCCCCAATTAACTATGGAATACTCAGATTTATGCAGGGATAGCTCAGGGGTCAGATTCCCTCCTGTTGCACTGCAGAGTTCTCAGATCTATGCAGAGAAAATTCACAGGTCAAATTCCCTCCTGTTGCATGTACTGGGGCATGGGGAAGGGTCAGCTGTTTAATTGTGGTCTCATTTGAGGGATGAAATGCTGACTTGTCCTCCCTCTGATCATCCCCTGCAGCCCTGAGGGGCCCTGACTTGCTGCATGTCACACCCTTATCTGGGACAGCACCCCAGAGAATTCCCAATTCCCAGCACAAAACCTCTCAAAGCAGGTCCTGATCCACTTCATCCACATCCATTTTGAACCTTCCCACTTCCACTGCAGTCAGCAGCAAGGAAAATCTGCCCTGATTGCTTCTCCTCAAGCACAGAATCCATCCAAGCCCTGTGAGGCAGCAGCGACCTGGGACTCACTCCAGGATTTTGGGATTTGCTTCCACCCAGCAGCAGCAGCAGCAGCAGCATCCATCCCTAAAATCCCCAACCCCTCCACACTGAGCTTTCTCCTCCAGGCTATAAAGAAAAGCTGCTCTGATTTCATCCTCTTCTGTGGGCAAACAAATGGACAGGGACTGAATTATAAATCGATCCACAGGGATGGGAGTGTGGCTCCAGCAAGGAAAATAAATAGAAATGTCTTCTTCTCCATGCAGGTGCTGGAGGATGACCAAGGATCAGCATATTCATCCCTCTGGGATACAAATAGCTCAGCTCCCAGCACTGACACACTCATCTCTCCTCTTGATACTGCTCCTGCTGCCCTGACTGTGCCTGGAAAGCTCTGACTGTTCCTGAACTCTTTGGTCAATCCTGAAGGAACCAGGCAGCCATGAAATATTTGGAGTCCTTCACCATTTTTCCTGATTTGACCCCCCAAAAGCTCATTCTGTTCAGCTCAGTGGCACCTCCCAGGTGTGGAACCAGCAGCACTCCAAGGGCAGGAATTCCTCAGAGCAAGAATTTTGGGTGGGAGCACACTGGAAGGGACAGGAATGACCTGGAACCTCTCAGGGAGCTCCAATCACTCATCCTGAAATTGGTTTCCATTTCCACACAGGCAATTTTCCTCAGCCATCAAACCTGATAAAATATCCCTTTCCTAAATGAAAAATATGCAAATGGCCCAAATTGCACATCTCATTTCACCCACAGCAGTGTGGAGGTGAAAAGGGGAAGTGGGGAAAGGACAGAGACAGCTCAAAACTGGGGAAAAGCAGGAGCTGGAGATCACATTGGGAATTATTTTGTTACTTATTTGTATAGATAGAAATTTCAATAGCAGCAACAGCTCACAAAGTTTTCAAAACAAAAGGAAAAATCTGTGATTTTGAATCCAAACTTCTTGCACACCAGCAGGAAGGACATTTCAGCTTCAAGCCACCCCTTTGTTTGATAAAATGACAGGAATGGCAGTGATGGGTGAGGGTGGAGCCTCCCCTCCTTTGCTTCCCTCCCCTTTTCCTCCTTTTTTCATTCTTTTTATTGCACAGATAGATTTCTGTGGATTAATACATTAAAATTCCCCCTTTAAGGCTGTAAAGTCAGGGCTACAGAGCTGCAGGCAATTGCATAAATACACACATCCCCCCCCATAAAAAAATAACTCTGCAAGGTTATGACACCTATAAAACACATTGATAATTCACTGTGGGATTTTGGGCGGCTCCAGTGCTTCCCATATGTTCATCCCAATGACCTGGAGAGAAAGAAAAAAAAAAAAAAACAAATATCACAATATAACACCATTTACCAAGGCAAAACCCTCCAGATCTGATTTACTGAGAGGTGCTGCAGTTATACAGAGGCCACTTTCCTGTTGGGCAGTCCTAGAGCAAGTTGGGAAAAGAGGACAAAAAAAGCAGATTTAACACTAAAAAAAATATAAAAAGATCAGGGAGGTTTTGGGTTGGAAAAGTCCTGAGAGATCATTTGGTTTCAAACCCTTGACCTGAGGATGGCATAAGCAGGATGCCAACACACACCCAAGACATAACTGGAAGTTTTTCCACTTTTGGAATAAACTGCAGCAGTGTAAAATCACAGCACAGCTTTATTATTCATATTTAACTCCATCCTTACTAAGCTTGCACAGTTAAATACTGAATTTACAAAGGCAATGCACGATGTAGGGGAAAAATTAAATGGTGTAACACAGAAAATCAGAGCTTCAGGAAAATTCAGATGAAGATGAAGCAGAACTTTTCCAGATCTCTCCAGCAGCACAGCATGGAAAGCTGATGGAAATGGGGAGTGAAAAACAGCAGGAGGGGAGGAAAAAAAACCAGGGGGGGAATTGTAGATCCAGAGAATCTAACAGCAAAACATTCCTGGATTTCCACAGGGCTGAGGTTTGACACAACACTGATATAACCTGTGTCAGATGTATTCACATTAAACCCAGCTTGGACACAGAGGGGTGGAACACACAACAAATAAAATCTGCTGTGCCACCAAACCCTGCCAGCAGGGAAATGCAGCACGGACAGACAGACAGACAGACAGACAGAGGCTCTCACTGAGAGTGGGGCTGGGCAGAGCTGAGTGAGCCCCAGGTGCCCACAGCTCCAGTGCCAAAAGCTGCTAAAAACTCTCATTAATCCCTCTGAGACAGGCAAAGACCCCCTCGGTTCGCTTCACAGCTGTTGATGGATCAGTTCTGCCTCCTGCCCCACTGCAAATCCAACTTTGTTAAACACTCCAAGTGCTCTTCATGATACCAGAGCTTTTATCCCACTTGGCTCTGAGCAGGGGGAGCAGAAAATTCTTCTTTTCTGCAAAAGCGATAATGAAAATTCTTCATTTCTGCAAAAAAAGATCCTGAAAATTCTTCTTTTCTGCAAAAGCGATAATGAAAATTCTTCATTTCTGCAAAAAAAGATCCTGAAAATTCTTCTTTTCTGCAAAAGCGATAATGAAAATTCTTCTTTTCTGAAAAATGAGATGGGCAGGGCCAGACTGACCCTTCCTTGGTGCAGCCTCCCAGAACTTTGCATTTTGCTCTGCTAAAGCTGGAACACAGCCCAGGGCTGTCCCTGGATGTTGTCACAGGGCAGGCAATGCTTCCAAAATTTTAGAAATCCCACTTCAACACAGGATGGATTTCTGTTGGTGCCACCTGCACCCCGAGAAGATTCGTGCAACATTTATTAAACTGATCACATAATTATACTGCAATTAATGAAAACTGCACCCAGACACTGCTGAAAATCTCATATTTCTTCATGTTGTCCTTCATGAGGAGGGCAGGAAAATCCAGTCCTTTTTGATCCCTGCTGTCCATAGCCATTGACATCCAGTTGTGCCCAGCAGCAATTATAATTCTTGATGTTTTCCAGCTCCTGAGTCTGATTTGCTGTCAAAAAGCACATCTGAAATCCCCCCAGCAGCTGGTGCTGCCCTCATCTCCCACTGCTGGAAGGCTCAGGGGGATAAATATGGTTTGTGCATCACTGGAGAGTAAATAAATAGGCAAAAATGGGATCACTGATGTTGGATCCACACTAGTGGTGTTGAATCCTCCACTACAGCCAGAGGATTGGATTATAAAATCTCCAAAAAATAGAAACAGGGCCAGTGCTTCGCTCCCAAACTAAGCTGGTGCTGAAATAGCTGGAGGAAGCAAGGGGATGTGCAGAGGGTTTGCCAAAGGCAGCAAGGGAGGCAATTTTTGGGCATGGAGAGTGATAAACAGAGCTGGCTCCAGCTCTGCTGCCTGCCAGGACACTCCAGGCTGGATGGGAGCAGCAGCACAGCCAACATTTTGGAGATCCAGCACAGGAATTTCTGCAGCTTGATGATAAAAGCTCTCAATCCCTGCTCAGACCCCGTGGCCAGCTCCTCCCTGAGCAAGCTCCAAAGGCCCCAGCCCTTTGTGTCTCCTGCCCAAGCT
Organism: Buphagus erythrorhynchus; assembly: GCA_013400855.1. NCBI lineage: Eukaryota > Metazoa > Chordata > Aves > Passeriformes > Sturnidae > Buphagus > Buphagus erythrorhynchus. The sequence continues at coordinate 16,757 of VZTT01070461.1, forward strand.
AAGACTGCCAGGTTTGGGAATTCCCCCCAATGAGCACTGGGACTGTGACAGGCAGCAGTGCCCAGGTCTGGCACAGGGCACAGCAGAACCAGCAGGGCTGGGGGGCACCTCCAAACCTGGGGGGGCACCTCCAAACCTGGGGGGCACCTCCAAACCTGGGGGGCACCTCCAAACCTGGGGGGCACCTCCAAACTGGGGGGGCACCTCCAAACCTGGGGGGCACCTCCAAACCTGGGGAGCACCTCCAAACCTGGGGGGCACCTCCAAACCTGGGGGGGCACCTCCAAACCTGGGGGGCACCTCCAAACCTGGGGGGGCACCTCCAAACCTGGGGGGGCACCTCCAAGGAAGGGCTGAGCTGACCAAGGCAGCTGGAATATCAGCTCTGAGTCCTGGACACGAGGGTTAATCCCTCCTGTCAGGCTGGGATAACAAAACACATCGTGCCACTGAAGGGTTTCCTGCTTATTTACCCCAGCTGACCTTCCCCATTTCATATTTACATCCCAGAGTGTTCTGTTATTGCTGTTAGCAATAAACCAAATTTATGGGATGGAACCCCCATCCCCAGCTTTGAATGAAGGAACATTCCCCAACCCTGTGAAAACAAAAAAAAAAAACCCAAACTTTAAAATTTGTTACAGAACTGTAGCATGGAATGGGGGAATTATTTTGGCTTGGCTTTTATTTTCAAAAAATAAAAAATTGCTCATGTGGAAAACTGGAGCAGAAGAATAAATGAAACACCCCCAAAACTGACCCTTGAGAAGTTATTCAGGCTGAATTACAGAAAAAAAAAATGAAAGGAATTAGAGCTACACAGTTATTCTACTTCCATCACAGGAGATATTTGCATTCTCCAGTGCCCAGATGGATTCAACCCATGGGGAGGGAAAAATGGGCAAAATAAACAGCAGGGGTGTAAAAAAACACGAATCCATTTAACCCAAGTCCCTCAGGCATCTGTAAATACAGAGGTTTTATGCACTGGTGAAGGAATATTTCAGTTATAGGGAAGGAATTTTACCTGGGTGTGGACTCTCATAGCCTGGCTCCAGTGGGCTGCATTTTAAACAGAAATAATGGAAATAAATCTGGAAAATAGATATGGATGGTGTCTATAAATTCTTCTCTTCTGTACAGGACTAGAAATAGGTACAGGAGAAGATAATGCAGGAAAATGTGGCCACTTTGTAGGAATATCCAAGAATGGAGTAGGGATGGAGCAGGAGCACCAGGGTAAGAATATGACAGCCAGGGGGTTGTTTTTGTTTCTCCTCCCAGCAGAGGGTTGGCCACAATCCCAGGAGGGTCTGAAGTCTGTAAATACCAACAGGAACTTCCATGCTGTACCTTTGATTTAATCACAGAATCCTTCAGGTTAGAAAAAACCTCACAGAGCATCGAGTTCAACCTCAAAACACACAAAAAAAAAACCTCAAAAAAAAACCACCCAAGAACTGGAGTCCAAACAACCCAACCCTTTCCATAGACTGATAAATTAGCACACAGTGCAGAAATATCACAAGTTTAAAGGCTCCAACCAGCACCAGATCTGCTTCTGAGAGACCCTGCTCTGCATTTTATTGGCAAACCAAACTGCTGCCACAGCAGAAAAGCAGAGGTAGCTGCTGACTCCAACAAAATTGCACTTTAATTTCAAAGTGCCCCACACCACTGACATTATTTATTTGCCTCATTTCTTAATTAATAAAATCACAGGAGTAGGTAACAAAACAAAGGCATCAGCATAACCAGCAGAGATTTAAATATAGCTTTGAGTGTGGCACTGACCCTTCAAAAACTCCTCTTCTTGCAGGGGGCAGAGAAGTTTAAAGCCTCATACATCCTCTCAAAACCAGGATCAATTCTGTCAGCCAGCAGCAGCAGAAGTAACTCTTTTTAAGCCCTGCCAAGACCTTGCAGAAGATTTTAGCAGGGAAATTGGTCTGTGGCAGAAGTCTCCAAGGCCAAGCTGGCAGCTTCAGAGGCAGAGTCTAGAAAGAGGAAAAGCCTGAAGTGAGTGCCAGCAATAGAATATGAAATGATTGAAAGGAGTTCTGGACAAGAGGAAAAAAAAAGGCTTTCAAAACATCAGGCTGGTAATTTATCAAAAGCTGCAAGTGTTGTATTGAGGGAGCTCACAAAACCCATCAGAGGCACTTAATGATTGCTCCCTCCTCATCCCAGAGTCCTGACAAAAGAGATGCTTCCAGTGGGATGCTCAGATCCAGATGAAAGCAGTGAGTGGCTCTGACAGGACAGGAGACATGAAACCAGCAAGTCCATCCAGCAGGAAAAACTTCAGGCTAGCTGGATCCCACCAGGAATTCATTTGAAAGCTGAAAATATTAAATATTCTCACAATGTCTAACTGCAACTAAAGGACATTTATTAAAACTGAATTCCTGTCAGGAAACACTGTCTTTACAAGCCAATATAATCCTGATTTCAGGGGTTTGTGGCTTGGACTCAGCCCTGAACAAAGCTGCTTGGATGTTTATTTATCCCTGGAAGTTTTATAGAGACAGCTTTGTACAAGTACAAGCACAAGTTTGAATTAGAGGTGCCTTGCATCCACTAGAATTGTGGGGGGAAATGAGCAAAGTGTTAAATCCACATTCCTGAATTATTCTCCACAGCATGCCCAAAAATCATTATTTCTCATTTCCAAGCTTAAACACTTGAGCAGCCTCTTTATCTCACTTTTACCTGCTCCAAGAGCGTCAGGAAGCTTTAGCAATTATGAAAAAAGCACTTGAAAACCTAAAGATTGGCCCAGTCGTGGGGACCCCATTCTTCCAAGCATCATTCACATCCCTTTTTCCACTGCAAATATCTTCTGTCAGTTGAGTTTCTGGAGCTCATCCCTATTTTCAGGGGGAATTTTAACACAGGCAGCAGGGCTGTATCCAGGGAGCTGAAGAGATGAAACTTCTTCCCTCGCTGTAGAGAAATCTCTAAAGCTATTGTTAAAATCCCCCATTCCTTGGAACAAAGGCCGTGCTCCATATAATGGGTTTTTTTCCTGTGCTGGTGAGTCACTGTCGCTCAGCAAGCAGCACTAAAAAGTTCATTTCTGCTTTACCTGAAAGTTCATTTAAGTTTTTTTTTTTTTTCCCCTCAAAGATCCACTTTACAGGCTTAAAAAAAAAGGAAGAAATTTAACCAGGGGACACATCTCTGAGTGGCAGCACTTCTAATGGAGAAAGCTCTGGAAAATTCTGCCAAGTGAGACATGGCCAAAAAAACTCAGTTTCTGAACTCTGGTGCTTCTCACTGAACAGTTCTTTCTTTCTTTCTTTCTTTCTTTCTTTCTTTCTTTCTTTCTTTCTTTCTTTCTTTCTTTCTTTCTTTCTTTCTTTCTTTCTTTCTTT
>VZTT01070461.1:31825-55262 GCA_013400855.1 Buphagus erythrorhynchus
AAATCAGGTGAACAAGAGACAGAAAACTTAAAAACAAAAGTGATTTCTTGTCCAACAGCCAAAGTCAAGGGAGCAAGAGACCAAAAATACTGCCCAAGAATTGAAGATTCTTAATTTCAGCACCAGTATCTTCCTTCTCTTCCTCACAATAGCAATACCTGAGTGCTGGCAGGTAAAAGAAAGGCCACTGTGGATTATCTCTGTTTTTTTTTAATCATCCTCCTATTTGAATGCTTGGTAAAGAATTGAGCTCTGAGCTCCAAAAGCAGCAAAAATCTAAATCAAGGATATAAACACCCCCAGCTCCCTTTGCTCAGTTCACATCTAGAGCAAAACAAGCTCAAATCAGGCGTTTTTTAAAGTCCCAGAGGAGAACCATTCTGAAATAACTTCCATCTCTCCTTGGCCATTAAATCCTGCCCCTCAGATGAAGTCTGAGCATCTCTGTCCACTCCATTTTTCTGATGGAAAAATGGGAAATGGATATGGGAAATAAAGACCCCAAAGCCCTTCAGAGCTCTTAAAGCAGGCAACACAAACCCTCTTTGTAGAAATAGCATTATTTGGGTTTGTGCCTCTCTCCTCTGCTTCATCCACACATCCTTGTTAGAAAACAAGGAATAAAATGAAATTAAGTTGTTGTTCTCATCCCGATGCCTGTGTCAGTCAAGAGCTAAAATCTCCAAGGTTCTCCTCAGCCCCCTTTGCTTTCCTGCCCCTTCTGCTGCACAAACCATGTCAGGCAACACTGGGCTCCTGAAATCATCATTTACCCAGGGAGATTCATGATTGGCACCTCCAGGAAAGGAAGGAGATGCAAGTGTGGGAACCTGCTCAATCCAACTGAAAAATAACTCATTTAGCAGAAATCGTTGGGAGAAATAAATGCTGTCAGAGGCAGGAGTCAAACAGTAAATAAGCCTCACCCAATTTCAATGTGGAGCTGCTTAAAAACATTCCTCACTGTAATGTGCAGTTTAAGCACTTAGGAAAATTGCCAGGAGGTGTCAAAACAGCCAAAAGGAGTCTGGAAATAAAATTGCACTTAAATAAATCCCCCTCAGCCCTGCCAAACATCTCAGGTTCACTAACTACCACAAAGCTGAGGGGAAAGGTGTCTTCCAGCCATACGTGGCCAGAGGATGATGATTTTTCCTTTTCTGTGAATAAACTGCCTTCTTCTATACCCCTTAACCCAAAATTCCAGCCTTGGTTTTGTGATATTTGGCCTCTTGGTACCTTTGCACTTAATTATCCTTCAAAACATCAGAAAGGATAAAGACAGGTGTGTTTTGGGGTATTTTTATTGTTATTTGTCTAGACATAAACACACATACCCCCTCAGATATTCTTATTTCTCATCATTTCATTGGAAAAGCTGGGGCTGAGAACATCAAAGTTCCACTGGGAAAGTCTCAGCCAGAGAACTGAACTTCAGAGTTACTAAATCAGAAGAAATCTGTTTGTTTCCCACTCCTCCTCCCCAGTTATTCCCTCCTTCCCCTTTCCTTACTCCCTGGAGCAGGTGCACATCCCCACCCTGGTTATTTCCCTTTAATATTAATGAATATTAATATTATTAATAATGCAATAATTAATATTTCACAACCAACCTTCTCTCCAAAGCACTGTTTCCATTGCAGGTGGGGTTTAAAAGCAGCACTATCAGCACTGCCCATCAGAGCTGCCAAATTTCCTTTTCCATGCCCCAGCACTGCCTGAGATCTCCTGAGCTCAGCCTTACCCCAAATCACTGCCTTGAGTGGGGAATTAAAAATCCACCACCCTTCACATGGATCTCCAATTTCATGTGCATCTCTGTACCCAGAAATCCCATTTAATTAAACAGCTGCCAGGTATTTAAATCCAGTGGAAGTTCTGGTTTGCCAGGGGGTTCATTCTAGAGCAGACTGCTAGATTGAAGACAAAAATTCTGCTCAACTGCACTGAGAGAGTCTCTACCCCAAATTCTGGGCATTTTAGGCTGGCAGAAGATAGAACCCTCTGCAAAAAAATTGTCCCTCTCCGAAAATTTAACAATGTTTTTACTCCACTACCTAGAATTTAAAGCTATTTCTATATTAATATTCAGCCCCAAAACTCTAAAATAAACTGCATATAAGCTTCACACATTGTAAACAAGTTTTACACCCCTAAAATACCGAGCACAAGCTACTCTGCATTTTATTTCACATGGAAATCAAGCAAAATACGACCTCTCCACACTGCTGAGAGCCATTCCCATAAAAGTCTTGGAACATTTTCCAAGCCCTACTTCTTAATGAGCCTCACAGCACCACAGGAATTTAACCTGGGAGAGAGCAGGGAGGCAGCTTGCACACACAGGAGCTGGAACAGATGGATAAATGGGATTTATCAGCTCCAAGGCAGGTCCCAGCAGTTCTGCAGGGTGGCAGGCAGGGTTCAGGATGGAATTCTCAGGATGGAATTCTCNGATGCAGGATAGAATTCTCAGGATGAAATTCTCAGGATGGAATACTCAGGATGGGATTTTCAGGGTAACAGGCAGGTTTCAGGATGGAATTCTCAGGATGGAATTCTCAGGGTAACAGGCAGGTCTCAGGATAGAATTCTCAGGATGGAATTCTCAGGGTAACAGGCAGGGATCAGGATAGAATTCTCAGGATGGCATTGTCAGGATAACAGGCAGGCTCAGGATGGAATTCTCAGGGTAACAGGCAGGGATCAGGATAGAATTCTCAGGATGGCATTGTCAGGATAACAGGCAGGCTCAGGATGGAATTCTCAGGGTAACAGGCAGGGATCAGGATAGAATTCTCAGGATGGCATTGTCAGGATAACAGGCAGGCTCAGGATGGAATTCTCAGGGTAACAGGCAGGGATCAGGATAGAATTCTCAGGATGGCATTGTCAGGATAACAGGCAGGCTCAGGATGGAATTCTCAGGGTAACAGGCAGGGATCAGGATAGAATTCTCAGGATGGCATTGTCAGGATAACAGGCAGGCTCAGGATGGAATTCTCAGGGTAACAGGCAGGGATCAGGATAGAATTCTCAGGATGGCATTGTCAGGATAACAGGCAGGCTCAGGATGGAATTCTCAGGGTAACAGGCAGGTTTCAGGATGGAATCTGCGCTCCTGGGGACTCCAGTCAGGCCAGGAAGGGTTTTCACCACGCCCTACATGGAGCTGTGTGCATGTGTAACAGGTGATAATTAACAGTCTAATCCCAATCCAATTAAATTCCTAAAACCTGAAGGATCAACAGGGCTGGACAGGCACTAGGAGAGCACATTAAAAAAGCAAATAAACTGCAGAGAAGCCAAGTGACCTTTGCTGTAACACCAGGGCCACTCCCCAGCTGAACAACTCACTGGAGGCACTGAATTTCCTGTTAGCAACCCAGAGCCCTTCCAGGGCTGCTGACAAACACATTCCCCTGGGAATTCCACGGGGCTTTGGTGGCTCCTTCAGCCAGGCTTTGTCTGCTTTGGTTACAGATTACAAGAACTACACCTCTCCTCCAGCCTCAGCCCTACACACCCACGTAAGGACACAGCAAGAAGTGAAATTAGAGCAAACACCCCCTCAAATAAATATTTCATCTCTGCCCATGACTAATTAACAGCAATGACTTTTGTTAACAGGGAAGCAGAAGCCTGGAATTATTCTCAAATCAAAAGTACATATTTGCTTTGAGATAGAGAGCAAACAACACTCCAGAATGCTGTTTGCCATGTAGAAATGTGATTAACAGATCAGAATATTGCATCAGGCCAGGTTTTCCAGTGATTGCAAGATTTAATGAGTAACAAATTGTTCCACTTGCCTCCCTTATCCAGGAGCACTCACTGTACACATTCCACAGGTACCTCTCCCTCCAGTCCTGATAATTGAAATTTCCATGGGGCATAGATGTGTAAAAAGGAAAAAAAAAAATAGCACAAATAGCAGCTCTTATTGGAAAGTCAAATAGGAGAGGCTACAGCAGTGTCAGACGCACTCCTTTCACTCCTCACAGCTGCACACAGAATTATTTGCTGACAGGTAATGGACACAATTTAAATCACTCTTCCCCTCACCTCTTCAGATACAATCAGTTATCATTTCTGGAAGTAATGAATCTGCCAGGATGGAAAATCCCAGATGATCTTGATAGAATCAACTCCTTGACTTTCATTTAACCTGCTCTCATCCCTCAGGAGGCAGAACTTTTGCAAACTTCCATCAGAATAAACTCATGCCAGTATCGAGACGAGGAGCCTTGTCACACAAGAGCAGTGACAAGCTGTGCCCTGGGCAGGTACAGGTGTGGGGACAAGGGAGAGTGCATCCTTCCTCGTCCCCTAGGGGGGCACTTCAGTGCCTCAGAAAACCTTCTGGCCTCTGGCACTCACTCAAATCACAAGCAAATTTCCACAAGAAGGTTTTCCACAGGTGTTTTCCCTCCTTGGGAGGAAAATTTATTTTCCTGGCCTCCTTTAGGAGTTTTCAGCATTTATATATCCAAGCAGTCCTTTCACTGAGCAGTGCCTTAGAGCAACAGGCAGTCTCTGGACAGGCATTAAAGGTTGAAAAGCTACAGAAATGGGTCATTTTTAACCAAAAAAAAAAAAAAAAGAATAATTTACAGACACCAGAACAGGCACTTTAATCAGTAACTGGGAACACTGATAGAGGGGTATGACAGAGATCACAAAATCACAGAATCACAGAATGAACTAAGTTGGAAAAGACCTTTAAGATCACCCACCTCCGCCATGACCTGGTTGTCCTAAACCCCCAGGCAGGAAGAGCAGCCCAGGGAGGCTCAGAGGAGCCAGGACACTGCACAAGCCCAGCCCGTGGCATTTTTGGCCAGCTCTGCTCCTGAAAGGACCCAGCAGCTTGTCAGACACCGAGATCATTATCTCCAAAGATGCCAGGCAATCCCAATGAATCAATAGCCCTTGTGACAGAGCCCTGCGTGCTGAATTAAGCAGAGCTGACAAGTGGGTTGTAAGCACACTGTTTAACGATCAGATGAGATTTGGCTCCTATAACAAGATTACTCCCTCTTTAGCAGGTGTCTGTGTGCTGCAAGGAGATAATCCTGCATAATCAACCATCACACACACATGTAAAGTCAAGAAGCAGCAGCTCATTAATGAAAATTCTATAGACACAGCCAAGCAGCTGCAGCAAATGTGTTTGACCTCCCAGATTTAATCTGAGCCTTCAGTGGTGCCAGCACCTCCTGCATGGCAGGACCCCTCTGCCCGTGTGATCCAGAGCCTGGAGGCAACAAACAGCATCTAAAGGATCATCCAGAAATCCAAATTTGTGGTTTACAATGGGTTTTTTCAAGACTTTGTGTGGACCAAAATTCAGCATTTGCCTCTGAGCTTCTGCCTCACACAAACAACTCACCTGGCAAATCCCAAACTGTGCAGGGGAAACACACCCTCGGTAAAGCACCTTAAATAATCACACAGTGCTGACAACTGTCTCAGTGCTCCACTGGACATGACCCCAGTGCTCTCTCAGGGTGTTTGACATGACAGAGAGGACCAGACCCACTAAACCCCTCTTTGTCACTGACTTGCCCTCTGAGCACTGGTCCAGGCAGTGCTCACCTCAGTTCCAGTATTCTCCACTAATTACCACGATCTCAGAGAGCACCAAAGCTTCCCAATCCAACAAAATCGGTGAGCACAGAGTGGAGTTGGCCTGGGGGAAAACCCCAGCAGGACAGTTGGAGCATTTTCTCATTTTCTCCTCTGTTCTCTCTCTGCTGCTGACTCAAGTCTAATTTAGTGTCAGCATTGCCTTCTCACTCATCTTTCCCTTTTTTCTAAGTGTGTTTAATCTGCTGTAAAATTGTTTTCATGGCCGTGGTGAATGTTATTGTAACTGTTTTACAATGTGCATTATCTGCACTGTGTAAAGGATTTGCCTTCTGTATGCAAATCAACGCCTTGCTGCTGCCACTCCAGGTCTGTGCCCTCACACAGCAACATCTCACATCCCCAAAAGGCACAAATGCTTTATTTCTTAAAGAATTCATTAAAAAGGAAAAAAACCCCACACACATACACACACACAAAAAAAAAAAAAAAAAGCCACAAACCACGTGGAACCGAGTTCTACAGAACCAGAGCCTGACTTTAGGATTGAGCCAGAGCTTGGCCAGTTTAATCAGCAATTGTTTGGGGCAGCTTGGATTGCTCTGACCCACAACTGCAGCTGTAAGAGCTGAGCCCTAGGAAAACCAGGCTTGAACAGGGATGGTCATCAATCACTGCTCTGACAGGGCAAAAAAATAATAAAACTGCACAAAATGTGCCTGTTCTGTGCAGAGGAAGTCATCTTGGTTTGAGACAATCTGGTTACGTGCAACATCAGTACATGGAATTTTTAATCCTCCCTAGGCTGAGGCACGTTAACCTGATTTTAATGAGTCAAGGTCAGTCAGTACTTTTAATATTGACTAAGAAAACCAAGGCAAGAAGGTCAGACACAATTTTCCTAAGATCCCTAAATGATAATATCAATAAATCAGGCTGACTGCCAGTCCTGGACCTCCTGCATCAAAGCTGGTTCCACTTGTCTCAAATTTTGCTGGATTGTTAAAGATGGAAGTCAACCTGTCAGAAGATAAGTTCAGACTTCTCATAATTCTGTGTAGACAGCCAGGCTGTAAAAACAAAGGGGAAAACTTTAGAGCTGCCCTTTTGGATCAATATTTTTCAAACACTGAAAAACATCTCAGAGTTTTCAATAGCCAAAGCCTGGTTCAGAACTTGCAGCTGGAAACAGGAAAATTCCCCCAAAAATAAAGCATGAATGCACACATTCCAGAGGGATTCTCCTGGGTGCAGAGACAAGCAGCTCATCCCCAAGATGAATTTTGAGGTGCCAGCTGGGTCTCCTGCCACCAGCAGCTGACTGGGACAATGGTGCCATCAGTGCCCTCTCCTGGGATTTTCTCAGCTCTGAAATCCTCATTTGCCCAGATCTACAATCCATGGCCAGCAGCAATTCCTCGAGGAGCAGCTGAGGGTGGAGAGACAGGAATTCTCACCCTGACACAAAAACAAGTGTCACCTGCACAAGGCAGGACAGCTTAAAAAGTGATTTTTGGGAAAGCCTGGGATGTGGTTTTCCTGCACAGAGGAGCCTTTTCCTGTGGATATTCATGGTCAGCACAGAAACTCATTCACCAACCTGTCCTCAGCACCCACCACACTTCCAACTTGCCAATTCACCACAGCAAGTGGCCACAGCTGCTTGGGGCAGCCTGCAAGTGCAGGAGCACGTGAATAACCAGGAAAATCCATACAAAAAAGCAGGAGGGAAGCCTCCATCCCTTATTCTCTTACTTTATCTCAACCTCTGCTGTTCTCAGGATCTCAGGCAATATTGCCATGGCAACCAGAACGCCTCCAGCTCAGGGCCAGGGTGGCACTGGAGGAGACACTTGTCTCCACTTTGTTAGCTGGGTAATTGGTCCTGCTGAGCAGGGTCAGCTTTAAGAAAGATGACAGCAGGTAGAGTCTGTCTGCTCGGGTACCAGGGCCACCTTATCCTTGGAGCAGATCTCTTGGATTTATGAAACACTTAAGGGGTTAGTGAGCTGTGAAAATCCGATTCCCCACCGCTGCAGCGTGCTGACGAGGAACTTCCTCCTGCGCTTCATCAAGTTTTCATTATCTTTCTGTGTTTTTGCAGGGGGGAAGGCTTCAGGGATTTAAGATGCTGCAATTTTCAGGCAGCATGAGCCTCTCAAATCAGTCACCCTCTCTGGCAGCAACTTTTTCAAGAACAAGAGCAATCAGCTGGTCCTGAAGCTCTCCAGGCAATGCTCAGCACAGACCAAGCCTTGCCTCAAGTTCTTGGTTCTTCACTGCACCCACAAGCAAACAAGCCAGGTCTAAAATGTTTCTGGTGTTCCTTTTGTCCACATTTGAGTGTTTTCTCGTGCTGAGGCACAGAAAACAACCCCAACCTTGCCCTCACTGTGATCCAAACTGAGGATCTCCAGACGAGGTCACAATTCAACAGGAGCTGTTCCTCACCCTGCACGTTCTGCACAGGCTGGAAAAGCCCCTGGCTCCAAAGCTCTGAGACTTCCACCTTGTGAGTTTTGAGGCACACAGAGCACAGATATTTTGAAAGCATTCCATTGCATTAACTCTCCTCCTCAGCAGACCAAAGCTGAATCATTCCCTGATTGTTTAAAGATCAACCAAGTCTCCATTTCCAGGCACAGCACTGGTGAAACACCCAGGGCAGAGCAGCTCAAGGGTCCATTGCAGGGGAATGCCAGAATTTGAGCTTTTGGGGAATTATCAGCTCAGGAGGAGATTTTAGGGGAAGAAGTTTCTCCCTCTTAAACACAACAGACACTTTCAAAAGCCCCCATCTCTCACATCCTGCAGGGATCCAGCACATGATGGGCACAAAACAGCTCCCCCAAACACTGCAGGGTTTTTGATCCTCCCAAACTTTCCTCCCAAAGCTTCACAGAATCACAGTGAGTGTTTCACTCTCAGCTTCCCCTCACTGGGGTTTTTTTTCATGGAGAAGGGGGAATCAAACATGCCTTGGAGAAATCTGTGCAAGTTTGGAGGCAACAGGAAGATTTTCATATTGCCTATAACCCTGACAAAGCACAAGTGGCAGAGAGATGTGGTTAGCAATTAAAAATAGCAATTTGCCATTCAAAAAGTGTTATTTTGCTGTAGTTCTTTATTTTAGGCAGAGCTGGACTCGAGCTCTGGGTTTCATAAAGCACATGGGCTTCCCCTGTAATGGGGCTGAATTATATCCCCCCTAACAATAATCTATCACACTGGAGATATGGCTTTGTACAGGAAAACATTTTAAACAAAACCAGCAGTACAAATTAACCACTTTTCAACATTTCATATTAATATAATTTAATGCCTGGAGATTTCTGGCTTCCACAGCAACTTACTCATCAGTTGACCTGCAGGGCTGACATCACAATAAAAATAATTAATATTAGCTGTGCTATAAATACCCACTCATTTCTACTACAGCGTGCATATTATGTATGACAACCATTCCTTTCCCAAACTTTAAAATCCTGTTTTACAGGCCTCTGTTCCAGCATAATATCCTCATAAACCACAATAGCAGTGCAGCAAAGAGAGGACTAAATTAAAAATTAATGGGCCCTGCCAGTGCTGAGCTTTCTCAGAGCCAGGAAAAGGCAGAAGGAGAAAGTCCTCCCTCTGTGTGAGAGTTTGTAAAAAAACAATAAACCTGCCCTTCCCTGGCCTGGATTTTACCCCCCTCCCATGGTTATTTACCCTTGAAAAGGAGGAATATCTACTGCACAAGGAGGTCAGGGGCTGGATTGAGACAGGGCTTGTTGGGTTCTGCAGGAACAAACTCAGAGTCAGGGTCAGGTTTCCCCCAGCTCCCAGCAAAGTTCATCCATCGTTAGCAGCTGCCTGCAGTGGGAAGGGTCTGGCACAGAAATGTTTCACAGCAGCTCCTGGGCAGCTCTGAGGTGAGAGATGCCACCTTGTGTAACCCTTTAATGAGGAAGAGGAGCCCCTCAAAACTTCCCCAGGCTCTTCAGGAGCATCAGAAAGCCAGACAACTTCAAATCACATTTTTCAGAGGTGGCTCCAATGAGGTTTTGTAAAAAGAGCCACATTGAACAGAAATATTCTGCTTGGATTGTGTTGTTTTGGGCATTATTGGTTCAGGGTGGAAGAGCATTCAAAAAGAATCTTTGAATTTAGAAATATGAGTGCTCCTGGAAAAGTTTGGTTTCTTCTCCTGCAGAAGTGGAACACGAGCAGGAGGCTCCACTGAGATTTAGGACCAGAATATTCCCAGCCAGGACCCAAACAGCTCCTGGCCCTCAGCAGGGGAGAACAGGAGGGAAATTTCACCACAGAAGAGTTTGATGAAGCAATTCCCAGTCTGTGCATAAGATACAGAAGCTGCCTCTCAGCTCCCTCTGATAACAGATTCTTTCTTCATGTAGGGAAGAAAAAAATCTACTGGGCACTGAGGGAGCTTCTAATTCCCAGAAACTGAACCCCTTTCTCCAGCCCAATGCACAGAACTATTTCAGCTCTCAATTAAGCAGACACCCTTATTCATTAGCATTGATAATAACAATTGTGGCACTCCTCAGGGTGCATTTATAGCTAGACAGGGTCTGGGCTAAGCACTCTGAATAATCCCAGCTCCCAGCTCCTGTCCAAAGGCTCTCCCCACTGCCAGAGCTACAAGGAACATTTCACTTTGTCACTTTGTTAATTTTATTTCTAGAAAGGGCCCCACAGATCCCTATCCAGGATGCCAGTATGGAATTCAATAGGGCTGATTGCTATACTGCAAATTAAGATTTAATTTAAACTTTGATCTTTTTTAAAGCTCATGCACTGTATTTCAGCCACTTGCATTTAAATAATTAAGAAACTTGCATTTCTTTAGTAATTTTGCCCCTATTTTTAATATTTGGACTGAGTCTGTTAAAACACACACAACTTTTCCATAACTGCTTGTCTAAAAGCTTCCCAGCCTCTTGGTTTGTGTCCAAAAAGGAGACAGAGCAGTCCTGTAACTTTATTCAATTAAAGGAGAGGCCATGGGGTATTTCCCATGGGGCCTCTCAGATTTTTAAAGGATGTAGTCTCCTTTTTATCCCAATTTCCCTGCCACATTTCCCTCTCTCTATCCCCATTGGTACTTGAGAGATCCAGAGTTCCCAAATCACCTAATACAGACCCCTGCTAATGTGTACCCTCCTTTTTCTTTTCCTTGTGTCACTCAATGGAATTCCTCTGGAATTTATGGTTCTTCCCATTGTTTCTTTCATCTCTCAGTATCCAATTTTATTTACCAGCAGACCCACAGCCAGTTTTGTAAAGACAAATCCCTCACTCCTTCCACTCCTGTCTCAAAATGCTCAGTGCTCTCTTAGAGCAGCCATGGCAGCTCTGTCACCTGGGGATGCCTACAAATAAAACACCCAGAAAAGCTCTGAAGACCATCTGGGCTTTATGATTTTGCACCCTCCCTCTCTCCCACTTTTCCTTCCCCAGAGAACCCAGCATGAAGCAGGAGGATGTTCTAGTGAGGAAGTGGTTTCACCCTCAAACAAGCTGAAGAAATTAATAAGAAACACCAGACTGCCCTTAGCCATTAAAATGAAGACGCCAGCTCAAAAAACCTTGAGCAGTGCTCTCTGCCTCCCTAAATTATTGCTGCAGTTTCAGTGGAAAGAAATGTCCTTTTCCCTTCTCCCCCTCCACTTCAGTGCACTCATAGCAAGCATCCATTTATTTTTATTTTACTGGATGTTACACTTTATATAGAAAGCCCACAAATACAGCAGAGTTTATATCAGATTTCCTGTGAACTGCAAAAGTCTTTGCTGGTGCTTTTTGTTGTTATGATGCCCCATAAAGCCACACAACTCAAAACAGAGGAAAAGCAACAGACTGAAAGCAGTTTATTGAATCAAAAGAGATTTGTTGCACATCAAGAGAAGCTGGGTATCTGTCAATATTTTTGACATGTAATGACAAAATAAGGGCTTAACCCTTTCAAGACAGCAGAGAAACTGTTAAATCAACCCACACCAAATTTCCCATCGAGTGTTACATTTCTCAGGACCCCTTCAATGGAGTCATCACCCAGAAAGGGAATTTCCCAACGCATCCAGGAGCTCTGTGGGCACTGAGCACCTCCATTAGGCAGGAAACAGCTCAGAGAGGAACCCAGGATTTTAGCAGATGCTCCAAGAGGTGCAGAAATCTCTGCTTTGCTTTACAGAATGCCCACGGCTGCCCAAAAGGTGGAAAACGCCATCACCAAGGCAACCACTGGCAGGGACCTCCTGCTGGTGCCCGAGGATGATTTTCAGGAACATGTGAGTGGAATTACTCAGAGGCACCCACAGCTTGTGCCCTTCGGAGGAGCTGCTGGAGCCGGGGGTTTCCATGGGAACAGCTCACAGGAGCATCCTCCCGGCTCTTTCCCTTCCGAGGGAGGGCTGGAACAAAACGAGCCGTGCTCTTTCTCTTTTCCCAAGCTGGACAGCGAGCAGCGAGGCCAGAAGGATGGAAAAGCATTTCCACACTGCCAGGGGTTCATGCTGGGGGAAAGCAGCAGAGCTCTGCTCCCACAGCAACCTGGCTTGCTGCTCTCTGCGTGTTTATGGGCAGCTCTTCCCTTCAGAGATGTTATTGCTTTATCAGCTCCAGAGAAATGCAGTTCTAGAGAGCTCTGAGCCCTTCCAGCAGCTGAATTGCACAGAATGTTGTCCATAAGCTGATATGAAAGCACTGAGCACTTGTCAGCCTGTCAGAGGCACTTGAGACTGAGAATGAATCCCTTCCTGGCTAAAAGCTCGGAGGTTTTGAGTTTTTCCCAGTCCAAGGAGGAAGTTTGGAGCACACAAGTCATGTCATCTCCAGTAAATGGCTTTGTAACACAGTGATTTATAGCGTGGATTGGCACAGAGATCACTGTGGGAGGAGTTTGTGCATCATTTGAGGAGGGAAAAGGAGGGATTTGCCTTTTCACCAGGCTCTCAGCACCTAAACCAAACCTTACAACTGGATACCTCCAGCCAGCCCACATCTAAGGCATTATTTTATTGCTTTTTTCAAAGTGTTTTTGTCCAACAGCAGAAACTTGAGACCAAATTATTCCTACCTAGCAGGCCAGTCCTGACACTGCCTTCAAACCAAGGAATACCATCAGTGCTTTTCCCCACAGACCTGGGGTACAGCATCACCCTGGTTCCCCAGCTGCCCATAAACACACACATGACCAGCTCACCTCTGGATGTTTTGTGATCCTTGCAGGAAGATCAGCACAATTCAGTGCTCAGGTTAATCCATGTTCACACTTCTGCACTGCTGCCAGCGCTGAACAATCCTTCCCCCTCCACAGGAAAAGATAAACCATGGAAGCAGCTTCAGCTGATCTTTGGGCTTTGGGCTTTTGGGCTTTGCCACCCCGGCCCTGAGCTCTGACAGGGCTCTCCATCACCCCTAAAACTGAAAGGCTGGAGAGGGATCATCCATTCCACCCCAAACACACTGAGAACTGATTCATCAGTTCAGCAAAAAAACGCCATGAGAAGGGGCCTCCCCTTGCTGTGCAAGGCAGGGACACCCACAGAAATTTGTCTGATTTTTACCTGGGATAATTCTGTGAGTTTTAGGCACATCCTGTGCTTACACCCATGTAAGATCGCTGATGTTATCAGGCAGTTGTATCGAGCTGTAGGGACAGAATTCCTCAGAGGGCAGAGATGCTCTTGGAACACGNGTCTTAAAAGCTACCCCCTAATCTACCTTTTCCCTGATACCTTGGTGGGCTCCACCCCTTGGGCTCTCAGGTGTCCCTTTGTTGGATATTGCTCAACCCACCTTCAGCTAATCGTTGTCTTCCTGCTTGGCCATGCTTTACATTTCAAAACTAGCTACCATCTCTTCTGCATCATTCACGGGTTTTATATTTTCAGAATCTCTTGCTAAGCAATCATATCTGTAAGCTTTTCCTGTCTCATCTGTCCCTACACACCCACACCTTGCAGCCAGCGTGGAAGAAACCCTTCAAGGTCCAAGGAGCACATCAGGCAGCTCTGGTGAAAACCCCAAATGCTAACAAGGGATCCAGGAGCCCTTGTTGTGTCTATTTATAGGGATTCCAGCCAAGCAGAAAGGATGGAGGGCTGGGCTGGCTCTGCTCCCTTCCAGGATGTGCTGTCCTGCTTATTGGACCATGAAATGCTGAGCAGAAGGAAAGGCAGGTTTGTGTGAATAATAATGAAGGTGGAGCATCTGCAGGGTTTTGTTCATGTCTGGAAACTCCTTGTGGCCACTTGACCGAGCTAACAAGGAGAATGACTGACAGTGTTTGCTCTTGGGAACCTTCTGGAGAAGGTGTTTCAGCGTTTTCAGGTGTTTCACTCCCTAGCCCATCAGTTACCCATCAATTAATTCTTCCAGATCTAAAAGTAATATATTCAAGGCTCCAATTAGAAAAAGTGCTCCAGCACAGCAGAAAATGGACATTCCCTCAAAAACAGTGAAATCCTCACTTTTTTTTTTTCCTCCCTTTGATGCTGAGATCCTCCAGAAGAGGCCATGTGAAAATCATTGCACAAATCTGAAGCCACACAGAGAAAAGTTCTCCAACCCTTCTGTGACATTCACACATAATTATTGCAGGCTCTGTTCATACAAAGCTGTCTATCCCTTTATGTTATTTCCAGAAAATTGTAATTCTCTTGTAGCCCTAACCACAAATTAATTTCAATTACGGAAGGGCCATGTTAACACAGAGGAATGTAATTTCTGTCTGGTTTCATCTCGTGCAAATCCTTGTAAGAATTTATCTATCATGAGCTGAGGTCATGGGAAGGGATGTGAACTATCACAGCACATTACAGCTCCACAAAACGAGACAAAAAAGAAACTGAAAGACAAAGAAGCCAAGTAGGAAAAGAGACATTGCAAATTATGGGTTGTTTGTGCAATGCAGTTGAAGTGCAGCAGGAAGGCAGTGCTGGTGACTCCTGCTCACTTCCAGAGTGATTGCTTTATTCCAGCTAGAGGAGATATTTCCTGTCAGCCTCTCCACCCACCTCAGGCACAGACATCAGAGCCCCTTCAGGGACTGGGCTCCCACTCAGCCTCCCAGCACCCATAAATCCCGGGAGCAGAGCTCCAGGCTGGCACTGGGGATGTCCAGGAGGCAACAGCTCAGGTTTGTTAATCTGTGGGGCACCAGCACCTCCAGGATTAAATTTACACCGAGTTCACAGCAGTGGGAGCAGCCCCATCTCATCCCACGTGTTCCCTCAACAATATAAATAAAATTATTCCTGCCTGGCATTACCTGGGCCATTTTGTTCCCCTCAGCAGCCAGCTCCGAGTTACCAGCAGTGCCTGGCAGACCTTCCCCATTCCCACCTTCTCCCAAGGATGCTCTGCTGGCTGCCCTCAGAGCACTGATGCCTTAGGATGTTCGTTTTTATATTTTTCAAATCCTCTACTGCATTAGTGCATAACTCTAAACTCCATAGGGAGTGTAGTTAACCCTTCACATTTTTGGCCACACAAAATAATTCCTCTCTAAGCCTGGGAATCCAGGACACCTCACTGGCTGAGGCCCCAAAAAAGCATAACCAAAAGTGAAATGGGGAGGAGAAAAACTGGGGGTAAATGACTTCATTACCTGAAGCTGTAATTGGACAATTAACCCCGATATGCAAATAGACCGCATTTATAATTGCCTGAAAAACTCATGACCAGATTGGGTGTAGCCTCTGGGAGGCTTTGACTGCCCAAGGTGGATCTTATCATTTATTAAAGGCCTTTAATAAATGCCCACTTTATTCTCCTGGCTCTGTCCGGCCTGTGTCCCAGGTGGCAGCACACCAGCCCCATCCCCGGCGTGTTCCAGGGCAGGAATTCCTGCAGAATCCTGCCGGGAGTCCCAGCCGGACGCTGCTCCCGGAGGGAAACACGCTGATTTCAGCACCACAGACAGCTCATGCCACAACAACGACTCCTCTTTCTGATTTTTTTTAAGGGCCAAAAGTAGAAAATTAAACCCAGAAACCTTCCTGCCTTCAATGGCTCTCGTAGATACCAAAACAAGATGAAGAGCTCGAAATCCACAATTTCATTGACAGTATTAAAGCGTCTGAAAACACAAATCCCCCCCGAAACCCCACGGAGCTGCAGCAAGGCACAGTCACTGTTTCTTCTTCCAGCCCCATCAGCATTCAGCTCCCAGGGGTAAAAAATTCCTTCTCCTCAGTGGCAAACCCATGCTGATAATGCAAAATTTGGGTGTTCCAGGTGAAATACACACCAAGGCTTAAATGCAGGCAGCCCTGATTAAAGCATGGAGTGTTCAGTCATCCCCAAACATCCACACAAACCTCGGGATCAGCCCCTTGCCGGGTCAGGGGCAGCTCCTGCCTCTGCCTGAGCTCCCACTGATCCCCTGGATTGCTCCAGCAGCTTCCAGTTGGGACAAGGCACAGCTGAGGATTATGGGCAATCGATTTATTTTATAAACAGGATCAATCTATTTTATAAACAGGATCAATCTATTTTACAAACAGGGAGAGCTGCAGTTTTTCCAGGGTGGAAAACCCACTTTGTGCTCACCCAGTGCTCTCCCCGCAGACACAGCTGCACCAACAGCTTTAGGACAGAGGAATTCTCATTTTCCAGCCGGATCCTGCCCAGGATCTCGCTGTGCTTCAGGAATGTGATGGACCTGGCACCTCTGGGAGCACTCAGGGCTAATTTCAGCTAAGGAAGCCAATTGCTGCAAAGTGCAGCAGAGGCTGGAGCTAAGTCAGGGCTGATGCAAATCATTCCCTAAAGGAGTTTGTTTCTCTCACTAGACAGGGAAAATTGGCATTTGTAAATAGCCACCCTCAGATTCCTGATTTAAATGAAGCTTGAGGGCACTGGGGGAAAAAAAACACCTCTCACCCTCTGCACTTAATTCACCATTTTAGGTGACAAGAGGTGATAAATTCACAGGGTCTCAATGGCAGCATGGGGAATATCAGTCTGGTTCGTTTTTTTATGTCCCCATCAAGTAACAAGCAGCAAACTCCTCCATTTCAAGAGAAACTGATGGATCCATCTTCACTCTCTGCCTCTTATTCTACAAGGGATCATTCCTCCCTTGAGGTGCTTTCACTGCCAGCCCAAGTCTCCAAGTTTCTCCTTTTCTCAGGAAAAAACAGATTGGTTTATTCAGGCTGTGATTTCCTTCTGCAGCAAGAGGACACTCGGTGCGTTTTTTGGCTGTATTTCATGTCCAACACTGAATTTCTGTGAATTATGTTCCTCCCACCTGCCATAACCTGCCTGACACAGTCGAGACACCTCGATCAAAAGCTCTGCAAATTATCAGAGCCTGTGAAGACACCAAATTCTCTATCACCAAACTAAAGCAAGGCTCAAACTCTTTGATATTATCAAAGCAGTGCAAAAGAATCAGACACCCAACTGATAAACAAATACAAACCCAAATTGTGCCTATACAACATGAATTTATCAGGCAAAATTCCCCCTTCCCAGCTGACTACAGAATTTAGAAGTGTTGGAAACAGCCTGGATTTCCCACTGGTGGTAAATACCTGGGCTTCTCTTCAGGAGAACTGGCTATGGTCAGGATCTTTACAGGCAGAACAAACCCCCAGCTCTCTAAAGGATAAGTAAAGCCTCTCCCAAATATCTACCAACAAAGAGACTTCCCCTTATTCGAAGTCAAAGGGAAATAAAAGCCAACAATCACTTTAAATGCCTTTTTTTTACACTCTTTTCCCCATAACTTCAGTTGGCTGGGATTTTCCCACCTGAAAAGCACTTTGTAACTCACACAATTCCAGCCTCCTACTTCGCATTCCTGGCAAGCCCATTCCCCCTCACTGTCATGTAAATGAGCTCTTCAGCATTCTTATTATCCATCCTGGGGGTTGCGTTACTCCCAGCACCATAAACGCAGCCCAGGACTCAATTTCTATTCACAGATGAACAAAATTTACTCTGCATTTGCACAAACCGTGGCTGCTTTAGGTAGGGAGCCTCCACAATTACGTGCATTTACTTATCAGCTGCCCCGAAGGAGAAAAAGTTGGTGTGCACCTCTAATCCTGCCCTTCACAAGCCAATTAAAACGTGTCAATAAATGCCACACTCGTGGGCATCATCCATCTCAGGCAGGCAGTTCCAGTCACAGCTGCTGCCCTGAAATATGAACAGATTATTCTTTACTGCTGCTTGGACCGAATTCTGGTTTCTAAAATCAAGTACCTGAGTTCTGAGTCTTCAGG
Source organism: Buphagus erythrorhynchus (assembly GCA_013400855.1). Taxonomy (NCBI): domain Eukaryota; kingdom Metazoa; phylum Chordata; class Aves; order Passeriformes; family Sturnidae; genus Buphagus; species Buphagus erythrorhynchus. The sequence continues at coordinate 49,663 of VZTT01070461.1, forward strand.
GGCATTTGAAAGGTCAAGAAAATAAAATAATTAAAGGATTCCTGTGAAATCTTGTTCTGAGCCTTCTGAAAGTGTCCTCTGTGTATTTCCCTTCCCAGAAGGAGCTTCCACAACTGTGTGACTCCCAAATATCGAATATTCCCGTGTGTCAGATGATTCTGGGGTACCAAGTGTTTGCCCATGATCCAACATCCGTATCCTCCTCTCTTAAACCTTAATTCCAGTCTGTAAAGACCTTTAGATATTTGCTACATTTTCAGCCACAAAGGGAGCAAAAAATTGCATTCAGCCTGTGTCTCAAGTTCTCCAAAGGCTCAGGATTCATTAAAACTCCATTAAAAGCTCTGGCTGATCTGTATTCCAGCTCTAAAGCGAAAAGCAAGGGCAGGAGCTTATCACTGAGCCAGGAATGCATTGTTATGCCGAGCCTTTGGAAGTTTCCCGATTTATAACTTGTAAAAACAATTCAGATAGCCTGGAGAGTGTGAGAGAGCAGCTCGGGATTTCTGACTGGATTTACACGGAACACTCAGCTCAGGATTTACCAGGGAGGATGGATTGAGAGGGAAGAGCAGCTCCACCACAGATTCCTGATTTTTGAGAAAAGGAGCTCCCTCAGTCTCGTTGCAGACCAAGACCACAGCAACTGGCAGGATGTTTTTAAGTAACCAAAAAAAGGCCAAATTCCAATAAGGGATATGCCAACTGCAAACCCTTTCAGCTCTGAATTGCCACAAGTCCTGCTACAGTCTAATACCACTCCAAATTAATCCATTTCAAACAGAAAGGATTCAGCTTATTTCTGGGGGTCAGAACAGTCACTTTACATCTGGTTTAATTTTTCTTTCAAGAGCACAGCACTTATCTAACTGTGACCCTCAGTGCCATTTAATCAGAGTTTCTTGGTTGAAAATACAGTTATTTTATTACCTGCAGTAGTCACCGAGCTCTTCAGGCAGCACCTTCCTGAAGAGCCAGCACGCTGCCTGCTCTCTGAGCAAGGATTAATTAACTCCTTCCTAAAAACCCTCTCAATGAGCCAGCCAGGAGAGAAGTCCTTGGAGGGGGAATGTGTTCCATCAGCACCAGGACTTCCCTTTGTGCTTCCTTCATCTCCATGTGAGCAACAGGATAAAACCCTGAGGAGACTGGAAGTGTTCTTGGATTTATTTAAATAAATTCCAGCACGCCCTGTGCGTTCTGCTGGTTCACAGGAACTCACTGCTGCTGGAAGGAGGCAAAAGCAGCTGCAATAAAACTGCTTTTTTCCCAGTTTCTCATCTGTGCAGCCCCAAATCCCTGCCCTTCCTGAGGATTTCTCTCACCCCATTCCATAGGGAGGGTTCTGGAGACCAAACCCATCCCTCTGACACTCACTCCTCTGCAGGGTGGGATTTTTCCAAGGAAACCTCACAGGCTGCAGTGGCAGCTCTCAAATTTGGGGGAAAAGCCAGCAGAGAGGTCGTTTATTGGTAAAAAGCCACCTCTCAGTCACACAAAAGCTTCATCTCTCCAAACCTCTTATTTTAATGAGCCTTTCAATTCTGTACAGCTGAAAATGCACCTTCCACTCAAAGCAGCTCCTGCTCGATAAATGCCAGCAACATTTTGCATGTTTATCCATATTTGCCAAATTATGAACACTCTTAAGATGAAAATTTCTTTTCCTTGGTGGCTAAAACTTCATCATTGTCCAGGTTTTTTGTTTTATGAGCTGGACTGATCTTACAGCTTGATGTGTGGCCTGACAAGCACATGTTAACTCAGTGCAAAATCCATTTTTGGATGCCTCTTTCCCTGTGGAGGGATTGTTTGCAGTGCTCAGAGCTCTGTTAGTCTGCCCTTGATTAGCACAAATACCTGGGGCTTATGGAATTATCAAGTTTCTGACAGCCACATGTTATTTTAATGCCTGTTTTAAAATCAGAACAGAATAAAGGCTTTCAATTTGGACTAAATAAGCCCCAATCATGGCCTAGATAGGGAAGAGGGAGAGTTTCTGTCAGGGCAAAACCTTTGATCTCAGTTTCAGGACTATCTGTCTGATTTTGTGTCTTAGAAAATCCACTTCAGAAGCTCCTTCACAAAGAAACTCTTTGACCCTGTGACTTAAAGAGCCCAAACAAGCCAAGTTATCTTGCAAATATTCCTCCTCAATACCAGTGAAAGCTAAAGCCAGGCTTTACCAGGTGTGCTAAGATCACAGAACCAAGTTCTGAATCCAGGTTTGAACAGCTGCTGTCTCTAAAACCACTTGGAATACATTTCCCAGCACTCATATCCTGCTGCTTGCCCGTTCCAGCATCTCAGACAGGGTCAGGCACACTTCACTGCCCAGCCTCAGCTCCCACTCCTGCACCCAAACTGATTATCTTCCACACAAGAGACTAACTCACTTTAGCCTGATGAAATTCCATCCTGCTGAACTTTCACTTTCTCCCTTCTGGTTTTCTATATTAAATTTTACCTCCAGCAACTCTACAAGTGAGGGAATAGGGGAATTATTTAATTTTTTTCTTCCTTGGTGGTTATGCTCTTTATTTATACCAAGTAAAGATTTTTTTTTTTTTCCTTAGCTTCACTGAAATAGATAAAAATCACCAACAAGAAACATCCTGAATTTCACCTCAGGAAACACATCCTGAATTTTATCTGATACAACTAAAAGTGCATTAGAGTAACTATTTTCTTGCCTGGACAATAAGAGCCCACACCACAAATCCAGGTGTTTTTAACTACCTCAGCACATTTTACCCTACATTTGCACCACCCAAACCCCCTCAAACAAAAAGTATAAAAAAAATACACACTAACAAAAGAGGTTCAAGCCAGAAAATTAACATTTGAATGGAACATATAGATTTTACTCTGGTTATAAAGGGTGTAATTTGGAGTTTTAAAGGATAGTTGTGGGTGAGAAATGATGGGATTAAAAACCACATGTATTCCTGATGTTTTCAATTGGAAAGTCTGGGATGCTTTCACTTGAATTTGGCCAAAAAAAAGTAAAAAGAAGGGGGATTTCTTCAATAATTTCAGTGATGTGTGTGCCTGTGTCTCCAGGAAACAGCAGAGGTGCTGCCCATGACCCTGTGCAGGAGCATGGAACCCCTCACTGGGAGGGGTCACTGGAATTGGGAGCAGGGCTGGGTGGGGGGAATTGTGAGCCCTGTGGGGGCAGAATTTGGCTCTTCAGATGAAGCCTTTGAAGGGCCAAGCCTGGAGTTTGAGGTGGTTTTGTGGTGGTTTTGTGGATGCCATTGGAGCTGCTGTGGTTGCAGTTAAATGGGGAAAAGCTTTGTCCCAAACCAGGGGAGTTACAATTTCAGATCAGTGCCTTTTTTAGATCTGTGCCTTTATTTTCCCTTTGCTTCCACACCATCCTAGGCACTCCCACTAACCCAACACTCTTTCTTCTCTCTGCTACAATAATGAGGGCCTTTTAAAAATTTTATTTTATCACTTGAAGTTCTATTCATTTCCACCAACTCTTCTTTTCAAAATTGCTCGATGGTTATGTCCCGATTTCTTCTCAGGCAGCTTTCATTTGGCTTGCTAAAAAAAGGGAAAGTCATGGCCCAGACTCCTGCATGGCTTTGTTCTTGCAATTACTCTTGTGCTCTGTTAATTGGGAGGTTTTGTGTGCCTGGGCTCCTCTTGTGATGCTTTCTGTAGAGCATCCCTGGCAGCCCCAGGAAATGTCACCCACCCATTCCCCATCAGAGCTTTAATCTCTTTATTTTCAGACTCAATTTCAATAATGGGAGCAGCTCCAGATGAGGTGAAGCCTCAGGAAAAGGTGAGATTTGATAACTGGGGGCACAGCAGAGCTGTCACTGAGCAGGCAGCAGCTCTTCCTGTCATTGTTCCACCTCTCTGTGTGCCTTATGATCCCCTAGAACAGATTCAGATCCCTGTTTGCCCTCTTCCTTCATCACCAGGGCTGTATCCCCCCAACCCCACAACCCTGGGATTGTTCTGTCACCAAATCTTCCTTGGAGTCTCCTTCTTGCCCTTCTCTGTCTGTAACCTTTCCTTTATCCACAAAAATTCTCTGTCTTCTTTCCATTTGAAAGCCAGCATCTTAACTGCTGGTGGATGAACTCCTGACTGACCATTTCATTCCATTAGCACACAGCTCCAGTGGAATTCCAGCCCAGTTTTAGTCACCAGTAAACTTAGTCTTGACTTAAAACTGCCAGCTCAGCTTCTTCTGTTAACTTTGGGGTTTTTGGTTCTGTGGAAGCAGAGCCCAAACTTTTTTTTATAACAAATGTTCTTTCCACCTGATAGCACAAACTTTGGTACCACTCATGTTTTCACCCATGCTGCAGTGGGGGTTTTTTTGACTTGAAAAAGCTGGAATAAAATCCCTCCCTCACTGTGAGAGCCCTGACAGGAGCTGCCCCTTCCTCACACCCCTTCCCTGAAGCTGCTTCCAGGTGTGTGAATCCCAGGCTGGGTGCACGTTATGGTGCATATTCATGGTGCTGTTCAATTTATAGTTGTAATTTAATTTCTATTTCTGTGTGCTCCCTGCTGCTCCTCATCCCCAGGACCTGTTAACACAGAGTCTGTTTGGTTACGTGTTCCTTATGAACAAGAACTTTCATCTCAAGACACGACTCAGGGGAAATCCTGCAGCACAAAGCCAGTTAGAGATGTGTAGGTATTTAAAAATCCCTGCCTTTCATCAATATCTGAGACTTTTCAGGCTGCTGAGAATAAATTTCCAACGTTAAAACGATTCAGAGGGATCAGGATATTTGTAGGAGTTTTCTTTGCTCTTTTAAAACCAGCAGCATAATTCAGTTTGGTGTTTTGCTCTGCAAAGCTTAGCGTGGCCATCAATCATTTATGAACTGCTGTGCATTTTGTGGAGTAACTCAGAGGTAAGAGCTGCAGAGAGGGAAAAACAAAGCAAAGCAAATCAGCAGCTCCTGTAATCCCCTGTCAGATTAGGGACTACCTGGGAAGATGTTTGTGTTGCTGCAAGTGCTGTTTGCCCAGATAAAGGCAGACTTTGCTCTCCAGAGAGCTCACTGCAGTTTTTATGAAACAAGTGCTACCCTGATTTTGGGTAAATTATCTGTATAATCTCTTGTACATGTCCTGACACTTGGGTAGAAGCGAGGGAGCGCTGGCAGGCTCTGACTCAGCATCATTGCAAAGCCTCAAACTGAATTTAGTCCTAAACTCAGTTAGATTTAAAAATCTAACACCAGGATGTTTTGCTGAATGTGTTACTGGAGCCCAGAACACATATATGTTTATCCAGGGGTCTTCCTTATTTTTATTAAGGAAAATTGGAACACAGTGGTTGAGTGAAAGACAATTTTACAACAACCCATAAAGATGGTGCTGATCCATGGGTGCCATTTCAATTTTCAAATGCTTGGTCACAGCAGGGCTCTTTTAGGAAACAAAAAAAGGAGCTGGGTGGCACAAGTCAGGCAGAGGAAAAGCAGCAGGCTGGGATTTTTCTGCCTTTAGGAACATAATAAAGGACCTGGATGGCATGAATCAGGCACAGCAAAACCAGCATTTTTTGGCTGGGATTTGGCTAGGATTTTTCTACCTTTAGGAAGCACACAAAATGA
>VZTT01070463.1:4477-23450 GCA_013400855.1 Buphagus erythrorhynchus
TGCTATATCTAACTAATCTACTCTGAAATGCCAGTGTGAAATAACTGATGGAGGAAGGTCTGGGCTTTTTCCTAGCAATTTCTCATCTCTTAATATTTATAACAACCTAACAAATGAAGTTTATTTTAAATTAATTTTTGTCTAATTATCAGAAGGAAAAGCTTGTTATGTTACTGTAAGAACTGCAGCCTACATGCAAATTCTGAAGCTTTGCTGAAGATAATGTCAAGGGGCTTGCTATTATTTTTTAAAGCAGCAATAGTTAGACGCCATTCAATTCAAAGGTAAGTTTTACATATTTATCTTTAGCTTACAGGCATGCCTCAGATAGGATTAGGAAGGCATTTTATGAAATATAAATGGGGAAATTTTAACAGAATCCAAAAACACAAGTCTGAGATAATGTTCTTGTTAATGAATTCTGGATGGGTTCTTTTTTGCATCTAATGCAAAGCCAGGAAAGAAAAATTTCCCAGTACAAAAGTTAATATGCTCAAAGATTTCTCAATATGCATTTTCAGTTCTTTCATCAGAATAACTTGTGGCTATTCAAAAAATACAGGGATAAAGAGGATAGAGGGAATGGATTAACAAAGAAAAGAAGACCAAAGCTGGTTACCTCAGTCCCAGTTATATTACCACATAATTATTACTTTATTGATTTCCCAGTAAAATTCACTTAACTAGTTTTCTGGGTTTTATAGCTAAATAAATTGCTTAATCCATTTCAGAGGAAAATCCTTATGCTGATGAGTTTATGTTAAAGATGTCACAACCCCTTGGGTGTCGCTCACTAACCGTTCGTTCACGACTTCTGTCCCTGGAGATGAGAGCACAGACATCAAAGGCACAGCTGGATAAACTGTATAGATTGGATCCTGAGCAAGAATTATCATAAACACTATGAGGCCACAAAGAATGTGGAAGGGATGATCATTTAGATCCAGGGAGTTATTAAAATTCCTTCAGTCCATCAGCTCATGGCGGTATGCGACATTAGCCGTGGACCGAGCCTGAAGTTCAGGGACGCCCCGGGAGGGGGGGTTTCATAACAGCCTTTCCACAACAAGGAGCGGCCAGGCACTGCTCTGCCTTAGTTCTCACGAAATCTCGCAGACCTCAGTAGGATTTCATGACATGTGCAATCACAGCATAATCACAGTGAGTGAATAAACCTGGTCTTTCAAAGATCTGGCAGATGATGGAGAACTGACCTTTGATTATTCACTCTGCCACTTTTACCACTGATTGGCTGCTTATTGCTCATAGATTTCTTTAGAGTCCTTAGGGAATTTTCCAAAGCTGGGCCAAAAGAGAAAGAAACATTTTTTGTGATTATTCTTACAACCTAAGATACACTTTTCCTGGTTCCAGTCAGCTCTAAGAGCAGTTTTCTTGGAGCAAGAGCAGTGCAAGCTCTATTAATGAGAATGTTCTTAAGGACGCTTCTAAGAGTTAATAGCATGTGCAATAAAACATTTCAGTGAGTATCTCTGTTTATCAGGGCTGGCAGTAAATTTTTAGGAAAATCACTGACAATAGCACAAAATTTTCTTCTACTGAAAAATAATGATAGATAAAAAATCTGCTGCTTTCTATTGCTATTAATGTTACCCTTACAGTGTGCAACAAGTTAAATGTTAATTCATCAAATCTGTTTAATAAAAGGGTAAAAAATCCTTTCAGCTCCATATATAAATACACTGATTAACCTTCACTTGACTAAAACCTGCTTTTCTTATTCCTAAGTGATCCCTCTATTGTATTCATCGTAATTGTGTAGGCAATGCAAGCTGAATTAAGTCTTTTTCAGTGTACAGAAACTGTAAAATACTAGTTTTCTTAGATACTAATGTATATTAATGACCAGCCCCTTCTCCCTGCACTCACATTGTTCTCCATGTAAAATGAGATACTGCTAATAAATTGATTTTCAGCCTCTTCTCTGTGGGCCTTTGGGAACTAGCCTGTGGACTATTTCTAAGTCTTGTGAAAAGTACCTAGAGAAAGCGAGGTCAAGCTGATGCTAAACTAACCCACATACAGGAAAATACCAAACCTTCCATGGAAGAAAATTACACACTGGTTAAAGCCAGTCAGAAAAAATACTTTCTCAAAAATATTTCTGAAAAAAAGACAACATAGAAGAATACAGGTACCAAACACCATAACTGCTTTAAGTCTCTGCAAATGAAACCTCTACTGTTAAAACAAAGTTACTATATCACATAGAAAACCAGGACTTAGAAGTTGGATGTTACTGCTCAAGAAGTCACTCTAAAAAAAAGTATCTCCAGTTCTCTGCTCGATAGAAAAAGACCCAGTGGAATGCCACAAGTGCCTGTCTGTCTGCTCTTCTCCCTATAAGAAGGCTGATCACACACTGCTAGCTGACTGACTGTGGAAATCTCTTTATTTCTGAGTTCCAAAAGGTCCACGGATATGCTTTGGAACATGCCCTAACAAAATATACAAATGTACCAAACAGATTAAACATTAATTAATCTTAAGATGGGGACACCCAACTCTCTTAGATAAAGACACCACCCTAATTTGTTGGTCTAAGTCACTAACTTCCAGTGTTACTTATCTCAGCCAAGTAGGAAGGAACTGTGAGGAAAGGGTGTATCACTGGATTGCTCAACAGGATCACCACCTCTCCCATTTCCCCTTCAGTCAATGCCTGCTCTTTTCCCCTCAAATACTTGGAAGAAAGAATGTCTTGTTTTCAGACCATTGAAGCTTCCAAGGATCATTCCTGGAGCTTGAAAAAAAATGTGGTCTCAGTCTGCAAGAGACCTTGTAAGGCAACTCAATTCCTCACTGCTCACTCTTCCTCTTTATTTTAACAATGTGGAAAAACAGAAAGAATTCTGTGTATTTTTTTTTAATTTATTTATGGTTCCTGGAATTAAAAAAAAAATAAAAGTAGATTTTCTAGAAAAACAAGGATATTTTCTAACAGTTAAAAGGGTTTGTGAATTTGAGCCAAATTTTCGATTTTCTCAAACAATATTTTCTGGTGACACTATCACTTGCCAAAAGAAATTCTCTGTGATCCGGCTCCTGTTTTCCAAGTCAGAGCTGGTAGCCATCAGTCAAATATACCTATAGGTTAGAAAACTATTTGTTGAATGGGTTGGACAAGCATTTTAATATTATTCTTAACATACAGTGGTGCAAAAGTTGTAAGACCTTTTCCTAACACAGAGATTACTGTACAACATTTGCAAAAGAGCCTGATTCTTACAAGTTTCCTATCTGATTTAGGCACCAAAAATCCAGTGTCATTTTTGACTAAGTCTTCTAAATAGCTGAGGGCTTTTAAACTCCCTTTTCACTACTGATGCTATAATTGTCTATTTTTCCTCAACACTGTTAGTGTGGCTGTACACTGCCATATTTGCATTGGTTTGGGGAATTATGGCCAGCCATTTCAGAAACTGCAGCCAACAGTTACACTTCCTAAACCCATATGTGATTACTGGAATAAATGCTTTGCTTTCCAAAAGCCAGAAGCACCTGAACAGCTACCATTGCTTTCCAAGGCAGCTACTGGATGCCCAGTATTTTGGTATAGCATTCCAACTACTGCAAAGCTGTAAACAAAATCTGAAAAACTTGGCCTTTAGGTGGTTATCTACAGCACTTATCTCAACTGGTAAGTGCATTAAATCCATTTGCTCTCTTCCTTTGAGACTGAGTTGAAGCAGGAGAAAGCGAGTTTAGGATAATTGAAATACATAAATGATAAAAAAGCCATTTGTGATAAAGAACCCTGTGTGTAAAAGATGCTGATGCTGTAGGGAGCAGCAGTGAGTCTGGGTTGCCTGGGGACATCTATTTGTATTTGTGAGGGTCAAGATGCCAGAGGCTTCCATGCTGCAAAAAGAAGGAAGTTAATATCACACAAGCATGCAAACTGCCTGCCACATGCCAATACAAGCAGAATCTCCCCTGCTTTTATCTGCCTCTCCTCCCCACCCCCAATGCTCATTTCCCATCTGACATCCTCTTTTCCCCAGCCTGCAGCCACAGCAGCTTTGTTTTCTCCAGTGAGTCTCCATTCAGCTCAAGCCATCTTTGCTGAACAATAGACCCCAAGCTACCAGAGGCAGAGCAGAAAGGCTGGAGCAGCCAGGAAAGTAGCTCTTGAAATTGTGGGCAGATGAAGCACAGAATTCACTGCAATGCTAATAGAGGAGAGAAAGCACGTGTACACTGACCCATTTCTATATATTGCCTAGGGGCTATTGCTGAAAACAGATAGATAGCACAGTGGTGGAAACTGCAGTTAACCAAGTCTATTTTGGTGCTTGTTTATGCTCTGTGATTTGTTTTGAAAGATCAAATACATAAACTTAAAACTATCTATGCACTCTACACAATTACGTGTTTGTTAAACCGCCCTCCTACCACCACAGTTTCATCTTGCCTTCAATCCCCCACAGAAAAACAGCCAAGAAGAAGCAAAACCACCTGGATTTCAGCAGGGCTCTCAAAGAGTCAGTGATTCAACCAAAAAGCTTTCAGAGGCAAGACTTTAGGGAATTAAGCTCTTTGCAACATGCAATTTTCTTGCTGTTCTGCAGCATTTTTCTGACAGGAAGACCAGGAGCTCACCTGGGTTCCAGCCAAGGGATTTAGAGAAAGTAAATCTCCAAGCTCCAGGACAAAGCAGAGACACCTGAACCCAAGAAAAGCAGCCTTCTTAGCTGGTGCTCAGGGATGCTTCTCAGTTTCAGCTCCATTAACATGTTGGGAGTTCAAAGCCATGGCAGCTGGACTTCTCTGGGGATCCCAGCTAGCCCCTCTAAAGCTCAGCTGATGTAGAAACAGAAATCAGTCATTTATCCGTATATCAATCTTGGCGCTATAGGGTCCTTCTCCAAAACCAAGATTTTGCAACCTAATGTAGTAATAGAACCACATTTGTCCCATTCCTTCTCTATTGGGGATTCCTATTTTATTACAAGATGCTGTTTTGACCACCATACATTATGCATTGGACTGTCAGATAGCCTCTCAGATTTCCTTTTGCTTCAAACAGTCCCATTACTTCCAGTGGGAATTTCTATAAGCCTTAAATGAAAGAGGCACTTTTCTGAGTCTGTGAAACTGCTTAATGTGTGCTACTTCTAGCTATCAACAGCATCATTAACTTCTCTCTTTCTCAAAGCAACTTTCTGACAGTGGAGATACTTCTGTTCTTGTAAAGACCTCAATTTCCACTTCTACCAAAAGTAACTGGAATGAAATTGTCACACTCTGTATGAAATTTCCAGCTTGCAGCTTATGTGGTACATTTCAATCAAGCTTTGTATTAGGTTTTGACTTTCAGGTGCCATATATATCCCTGCAGATGTATGTCAACCCATTTTCCTTTAGTCTGTTCCATATGTTCAAATGATCTTTATATTATTGATGATGCTTCTTTAAATCAATGGAGTACTCAAAATAATCCATCTTCTTATTTTTCTGGCAAGCCAGGTGCTATTCCAGATCTTCATACTTTTAGTGTTTGCCTCCAGGTATAGCATCTATCAGAGTTTTTATAACTCAAACCTAGGGGTTTTTTTAAGGGGAAATACAATAACTAAAACTACTAGCTGTTGCCTGAAGAACATCAATAACAACATTTAGTCTACAAGAATGTTTCCATGCAAGACAGATTTTGGACGCCCTGGCTCTTTCTAAATCGAAAAGGCTAAACAGTGTTGATTTTGTCCATTTCTGCATGAATTAATGTTCTCCACATGTACTCACTTTGTGCTTTTTTATTAATAACTTTTATCTATTTCCCAAAGTAATAATTTTGTATAATATAATTTTGAAGTATCTCTGACTAAGATTTCTGTCTGTAATACATTTTTATCAAGCTCACTGTTTTTTATCAGCTCTAAGACCTATTGAGGTTATGACCTTTTATATTCTTTCTATGATTCTTATGCATATTTTTATAATGACCTCATGGGATTACAGCAATTTATTATTTATGAAACTCCCAGCCACTTCCCTCTATCAACTGCAGATTCTGCCATCTCAAGCAGCAGAAAGCTTACTGGAGGCAGACTCTCTCAGCTCTTGTGCTTAAAACCCTTTTTTTTTTTTTTTTGGCTCATAGTGAAGAAAATTAACTTGTCCTTAAGGCTTTGTGTAGGCTTGCTGCTTCACACCAAAGAAAGCTCCTTAATTTATACCTCCTGAGGTAAGTTACAGACATTCAAATGCTAAGGACTATTGACTGCCTCTAATACCAGCTGTCTAATTCTGTTTTAGAGTTAGGATTTCTTCTTTGTTCACCTGTTATTTACCTCTGTAGAAGGGCAGACAGTCTTCTACCTATGCTTAAACTAGGAACTCTATTGGCTTCATTTGATAATGCAAATCCAAACTTTTCTCCCTGCCCCAAATCCATCTTCTGAGTGAGAAAAGCAGTTTCCTGTGTGTAGGCAATGACCAAATAACAATCCCATGGAAAACTCTCAAGACTTATACTTAAAAGGAAACACATTTTTTCTTAATGAAACTGTCACTGCTTTAAAACCAACCAAGTGCCTTTATATTTCAAGCACAGGCAACAAAATGTTCTGCATTATTAGCACCTACACATGAGCTCATGGTTTTTGCTGTATTTCAATGTGACCTGGAATTAGTCCTAATGGACTAATTGGTCCTAATGTCCTAGGTGAGGGACAATCCCCAGCCCCATGGTCACTATGCACACATAACTCTCTATGAGTCAAGCAGGACAGGTGCATGGACTTGCTGGGTATCACCCAGAGCAATTGTGGTATGGTGGTGACTTGAGAGCCATACTTGAAACTAAAAGACAGTAAACAACCATAACAGTACTTTGGGATCAGACACAAATGTTCTCCAGCTGAATCCAGCAACAACCCTGACCCTAATAAGGTACATTTGGAGCCAGAATTAACTTCTTCTATGCTTATCAAGATGTCTCCTATCTCCTAGTCTCCTAAGACTTTCCACATCTGTCCTTGATACTCTCTGCCAAAGTTAAGCCTGTTGTCTAAAATGCACAACCAAGCCAGCCCACTGCATTCTTATAATCCCCAGCTCCTCAGTATCCTATAGATATTGTTGGAACCACAAGTTTTTCAGTGTTCAGACCACCTCTGGATGCTAATCCCTCCTTTGCCTTGCATTTACACATACAGCAAAACACACAACTCTATTCTGAGGTGTGAAGCTCTGTGCTGCACCATTATAAATTACAGTAATCAAGAACATCACAGGAATAACAAAAAGCCTGAGCTGTGGGGTGATCACCCCAGTGCTCATCTCTGTGAGATGCCCCATTTCCAAGCTGCCTGCCCCTCATGCCAGCTCAGGCAAGAGGCACCAGCTCAGTGCAGGTGGATTTGCAGCCCTTGGAGCACTGCAGAGCCCTCGGTGGCTTTGCAGAATCACGGGTGGGTGATGGGCAAACGCCAGCCCGGAGCTGACACCTGTGCAGGGGAGGTTTGCAAAGTGCCTGACACCTTGGGAGGCTGTGACTTGTTTTTCTTTCAACTCCTCACTCAACCTGACAGGAGCTTGCTTCGAGTTTTCTATTTTGGCAAGGCCAATAAAATCCCCTTGCACTGTGAGATTTCAGGCTCTGCTCCTGCTCATCCTCAGCTGCTCTCTTTGTGACATTGTTCCACACCAGGACAATTACTGGCACTGCCTGGGACACATTAAATTCCTCGTCAACCAGTGTGTGGCAACATCACTCCTGCTACTGCTGCAGCCACCTCTGCTTCCCTGCTGTGACAGAAGCAGCTCTGGGGCCTCCAGCTCATTTCATCCCCACCTTTTAATTAGTTCAGACATTTTCCAGGGTGATTTTTGTATTGTTTTAGAGACATCTTTCTAGCCAGTTCATTTTGCCTTCTGTTAGAGACAGAACATACCTGAAAAGAGTGTCAGAAATGTGACATATTTGCAGACCTCTCTTTGCCAGTACTTCTGCCTCCCCTCCCAGTATTTTCACTGGATATTAATGATCCAGAGCATGAACTCATCTGTGTGAATGGTGTTATACAGTAGACATGCAATGTGCATTTTAACCTCCAATGAAACCTGTTTTATCAGTTGAGGCCAATGGGCCTTGAATTGCAGTGTGTCAGGGAAATGCAGCTTCTCCTGAATTAAAGGGATTGATCAACCCTCTTCCAGGCAGAGAAGGGAGGATAGCTGCCATTGCTAAATGAGGAAATCTGAGTTTTCTGAAGCTTGTATTTACTGGTGCACCTTGTCTTTCTTACCTCTGCCCTGCATCTCAGTCATCATAATTTTGCAGTAATAAACCAGTCAGCAGTGGCAGGCCTCATGCTGTGGCTGCAGGGTGTTTGTTTTCAATAGCAGTAGCGTGCTTCCTTGTATTTTCACTTCCTTATTTTTTTCCTCTTTTCTTCCCTGGGAATAACCAGATTTAGCTGTCACTGCCTGTTCCCACCAGCAACTCAGGTGCTCTCATCAGCTTGCCTTTCTGCCCAGAAACCCACAAATTGCCACAGGCAGCTCCAACAGCCACCTCAAACCATTCTTTTCTCTATAGTTGATGTGCACTGCCCTCAGGATTTGTTTTCTTCTGAATCCACTTCAGCAAAGAGAAATATCTTTCCCTGTCATAATGAGACATGCTGATGCATCAGCATTTCTGGGTTAATATGGGAGAAAAGAAGAAGAAGAAAAAAAAAGTGACATTTAAAACAGTGGTAGGGAAAGAAAATATTGGTCTCATCATTTGCTTAACGGTTATTTTCTTGGTAGGATGGATCTATTGCTTTCCCTAGGATAAGGAAAGTGTAATTTGATAATTTCTTCTTCTTTCTTCTTTTTTTTAAAATCTTAATTGAGCTTTTCCTCACATTCATTTCTTAATTTAAAATCATTGTCTCATAAGAGGGTGTCCATCTACTTATTAATAAAAACAGTCCTCCTCTATAAATACAGTGGGCAGTGAGAGAAAAGGTTACAGCATTTCAGAGTGAGGATGCAGTCATGGACTGAAAACAAACAAACAAACAAACAAAAACCCAAAAAAGAACATTAAAGCTTAGCAAAATCAAAGGTCTAATTTTTATTAATTGCTTCTCATATATGTATGTACAGAAAAATAAGTTAATGGCCTCATTCCTACCTATTATAACTTGCTTTAACCCCATACATATCTCTTCATATCTCTTCCCCATGCCTTCTCTTCTGTAGACAAAGATCTGTCATAAACATGATATTTACATTGAATCTCATCTTGTGAGACAATAATGTGCAGTGATTTGTTCAGAAAGAAGGCAACAAAAGTGTGTAAGAGATTTTGGAGCAGTAAATGGGTTGCTTTGATTGGGTTCTAAATTCCTAGAGGCTCAAATTAAGTTATGCTAACTTCCTTCCAAACTTTATTAAATAATATCAGGCTTTCAGGACATGAGGTTTCCCCATGCTGCTTGAATCTTTCTGAAAAGAAGCAACTTCAAGAGCAATAAATACATCTGAGGAGAGGGGGATGTTCATCAGCTCTTTCACCTTGTGAAGATATAAGACAGAGAGGATCAACCCAATCAGTTCCAGTCTCACCAGGGTTGTGTGGATTTTTCACATTCTCTCTCTGCTTTCCCCAAAAATATTTCTTTCCCCCTCACCATCTGTGCAGTTCTGACAGAAAGATTTCCTTACTTTTTCCTTTGGCAGCTATTCCTCCCAAAACATTAATTTTACACTTGTACTGAGGGTGCTTCTCCCATGCTCAGTCTCTTGGTTCACGTAGATTCTGCTCAAAGTCAAACATTTTCTCTATTAAAAATCAGCTCAGCACCTGTTGTCTGAGACTTTCCCTCCATTCCAATGCACTTGAATTTACTTAATGTAAATTTATTTAGAAGTGATGAGATTAAATCCTGAAATTACGTGCCAGAATTTGCTTGCTTGCTTATTTTGCTGAACCATACCCCTTGCAACCATTTTTTTCACCGTCTTTATTATTTAATATTCTAAAAGACAAACTTTCTCTTGAGGAAGCACTACAAACACCACTTTGTTGACACAGATCCACAAGAGCCACCAGAGATAGCTGTGTTCTGGGAAAGTAAGAAAGGGCTGATCTGTTCTTAAACACTCGCCCCCACATCCAGCCCCCTGCAGCTCTGCTGCTCCGGCGCTCCCAGCTGGGATCCACTGGGATTCACTCTAAAACAGATATATTTACAGAAATTAGGGCAGCATGAAAAGGGCACTGTAGAACCACTGAAGTCAGTAATAGCATTTCTGCTGACGTCAATGAGGCTTTGGATTAGGTTCTAATTTTTTGAGTGGATTTTTTGTTGACAAATCTTCATTCATCTGTTACAGGAATAGACCATGACACAAACAAGAATCTGGGCAGAGAAAATGTATTTGTATAAAAGAATTAGGACAAATGTTCAGACTGGATAAATTGGATCAGCAGGGTGAAATGTGACACTTACATGGACAGAGACATATGGCTTTTCATATAAGAAGGACTGAAAAAAGGCCCAGATGAAAAGATGTGCTTTTTAGCATTTCCTGTGACATCTACAGTACACAATGTTACAGAATAGGGAGAAAAAATAAAGGGTACTGTCAGCACCAGCTTGGAGTCATTCATAGTTTTCACAACTTTTTCTTTTGCTCTTTGCCTGCCCAGTCCAAAGCTCTGGTACGTGCAGAGTCAAAGCAGAATAATCAACAGGTTAACCTGAAGCATGGTGGATTTCAAAAAGACAATTATATGCCCCTGTCTAGAAGGTTACAGCAATCTTATTCCCCAGGACTAACATTTCAGTGCTGGCTCAGCTGTCTGATTTTCAGTGGAATGACATCTCCAGTCACCTGCAGACACTCAGATGTAAACAAAATGATAAAGGACAGCAGAGTCCAACTTTCTGACAGCTCTGGAATAGTATGTCATGTCATGTAACTTATCTTGATGCAATATATAGGAGCATGTATAATACTGTTATCTGTCTGTGAAAGTAGGTGCCCAGAAACACAAATTTTTTGAGATCTTAGGGCTGCAAATGGAAAATGGCTACTTTGAAGTGCATGGAGTAACTCAAGTACTAAATCTTTAGTTACTAGCAGCAAGCAGGTTCCCTACTTATCAGTCAGAACTCCCACTTTTATTACTAGCCTTTGGTTAAGGGAAGACATTACTGAGACAAAAAAAATAGGTGTAAAATAAGAGCTACATACTCCAAGCTTTCTGCTTTTCTTTTCTGCAAAGAATTTAATAGGCAGCAATGCAATGAAAAGGTAAGCCTCCTTTTAACAAAAACTGTCCCATCCACACATGTATAAGGGTTTCAGTTAAGAACTTCAAGCTGCAGGTTCCCCTCCTTCTCCCCACAGGGTAGAGGCAAGGTCAGTATTTGAACCGTTGCACATTTATCCCTGCTCAGAAAAGATCAGAAGACTCTTCTGGAAATTAAGAAGACAGGAATAGAGGACATCAGTCAAACTCTTTCTGAACAAGTCTTGTTACCATTGGAAATTCGCTGAGAATGGAAGTTTACTGCTCATAGAATTGCTATGAATGTCAGAAAGTAATGAGACTAACCTTAATCCAGATCATTCTCAGTAACTCCCTGGCATCTGTCTTCCACTTAAATAGCTTTAGTTTTAGCTCAGCTGTCTGCTTGAGGACACTTACAGAATGAAGCCGATTTTTTCTTTTTTAAATAGAGAGGCATTAGAAAGGGAAGCTCTCACTCCTTATGTAGATAGTAAAATTAAAAACTGAGCAGAAGATGGGATGACTTCTAAAATCAAAATCTAAAAGACAAGCCACTTCTTTGGCTACTAAAGCCCAACACAAAATTTGTAGGTAGGGCTTCTCAGCAGATGACTAGACTTCCATCAGTCTTCCCACTTGAAAATCAAGACAATGACCCATATGAGTTCATCTTCTCCAGGAAATTTGCTCCAGAACTTGCTGGAGTTAGTGCCAATGAGACTATAGATTTAGCCTTTATCCCCAATACTTCAAACTGAAATGAGTCACTAAAGATGGAACAAATCAAAACTTGTTGCACTGTTATTTGCAGAATTATCTGCTATTCTCCTGTAATAATCAACTGTGTTTCTAGTCGCTGCAAGTTCACAGGGACTGCTTTTCATTTCCCACTCAATTCCAGTCTTGACAGTAAGAACAGTCAGCTGAGTCTAAGCACTGGTTGGTGAAATCAAGGCATGTGGCTTGCAGGATATTGGGACTATAGGTACTGATCTGTGGGAAGATAAAAGGGACCCAGCCACACAGGCTTTGGTGTGCCAGCATCTGTGCAAATTGAAACCTGTGCAGTTAGCACAGCTGAAGCCTTTCCACATCACAGCTGCTGACACCTGGGCAGTGCCTCTTCCCAGTCTGATTTCAAGTAGGAGTTCAAGCCCAGGTTGTATGGGACCCTGGGCAACCTAGTCTAGTGGGTGGCATCTCTCGCCGTGACAGGGGGATTGAAATGAGGTCATCTTTAAGGTCTCTTTCAACCCAAACCATTCTACAGTTCTGTGCTACTCCCAAAGTTAGGCTGGAAAGTGCACAGTGCCAGGAGCATTTGCACTGACTAGCCATGGGCACAACACTGTACCTCAGACAGGTGAAAAGGAAGATCCCCTCCAGCAACTCCCCTTGCCTTGATGTAAGAAGAGGCAGATACACTTACCCTGATCATCTGGCACATTGCAACCCTTTTCATGTCCTCAGTCACCACTCTCCAGATTCACCTGGAAGGGAGGAGCTCACCTGTTCCAATTTAGACACCTGAAAGGCAGTTGATTTTGTAAGAGATGAGAGCCTATTCCTGTAGTAATTCATTCCATCCTGAAATAAGTTCAGGGCTTTGATTTTTTGCACACTTATTCCTCAGCCCTTTACCCCCTCAGATCTGTGTCTGCACAAAACACACAAAACTCCTGCTGGGCACAGGTGTTCACAATCTCTCAGGGGGAATCAGGAAAGGGCTGGTGCTTACTCAGGTCCTATCCTAGTGTGGGTCAAGATGTGCTTGGGACTTGGGAATTGCTTCTGCATTAGTCACAGAAGACTCCCAAAAGAGAAGGAATAAGACATCCTCTGATGACGCCTTCATCTTGGCAGGTAGAGTAGACAAGTAAGTGTGGATCAGTTTGGATCCACAAATCTTGGATAGGAAAGAATAGGAATATCCAACACTATATTACCTTTGCAGTGATTCCCCAGAAAAATAGCAAAGGGAGAGCACAGCTGGTATTTTTGTTCTTTTCCCTCTGGGAATTTCCTTATCATGAATCAGAAGCGGTGGCAGTCAATCCAATGGTGTTTTTTCTTATAATTAACATTTCACAATGTGTCCCAGCATGAATTCTTCTATTTCAGTGTTAACTATAACACACTTAACATTAGCTGAAATACAGGCAGCAGTGACACCTGTTTCTCTGCTGATCATTTTTCCCGATACAAGAAAAAATTGATCCATTCCGAGCATTTCAGTGGGACTGGCAGCACTAACTTTGTGTGCTTTATGGATAATATATCTACAAAGAAAAGCTTAGTGTGCTTGAGTTGCATTCTCTTTGTCTAGCACTTGGGTATGTGAGTCAGGCATATATGTCTTTTTTGGTTCAAAGTAGAAAAATCCTCATTAAGTTACACATGTAATGGCCTCACAAAGTATGTGAGTAATAGACATGAAACCTGTTCAGATATGCTGGCTCAATGATTTTTTTTCCCCTACAGCATGCATTGCCCTGTCTCACAATGATTTATTCAGAATATCCATTAATTCAGAGAAAAGAATCTCAAGTGGAATGAAAAGTAAAAAGCTTTAGGTCCCACTGGTGCTAATAAAGCCAAAGCACAAGGAAGCAAAGTTTGCATTATCTATATGGCCAACCACTATCGTGGAGTGAAAGAAGTTAAAGGAACAAGAGCTTGATCCAAATTCTTAAGTCCCTGTTTACAACTAAACAATTGGATATTTGCTTACCTCCACAGCTAAATAAGGACTGGAAATGAGCAGAATCTCAGATACTCATTAGACAAATCAACTCATGCTCAGGCGAATTCCCCTTCACTTAAATCCCTGCAAAGAGCAAACCATGCTACCAAAGACAGAGGAGAATTCCAGCCAAGCTTTGACTCTTACCTCTTATGAATGAAAGCAGTGGGTGGGATGTAGGAGAGATCATTTCCTGCATTCTGTTTATCTTTTTCATTGTGAAAGGTGTGACACTATTACTTAGCAAGCACAATAAAGAGAATTCTCATTCAGCAGTCTCAAAACTGTAGCACAATCAGAGCCCAATTTTATGAACATCATCTCACCAGCAAGGTGCAGCAAGAAAACCTGAATTTGCAAGTAGTCAGGGTAGCAGACTGGGATGCTTTATATTCCTAAGCAGTATCCAAACATAAAAAGAGTAGCACAGATAAGCACACCCAGACAGAGCAATAGTCAGCTCTATTTTCTTCCGAGAGTAACTCCAGGCACTGAGCAAGGCAAAGCGATATTTTGTGTTTGGGCTTCATGTTTTAATGCATGGGTACTGAACCACAAAATTACCTGATTGAATGGGGAACTAAATCAATACAAGCTTTTGCATTTAAACTTATAAGTTTACTATTTACCTGCAAATTCATTATTTGCTTAGACATTGCAAGACACAGTGCGAGCAGAAGTAGCAGCCTTTCAAAATGATGGCACCAAAGAATTTAAAGGCTTAAAAGCAGTGAAAGAAATAAATAGAAACTCTCATCCGAGATGGACTAAAATGTTTGACTCCTTGTTTCAGCACATAAGATAGATTGTGCTAAAAGAAGGAGTGAAGAACAATTTTCCTTTCCTATGCTGTCACCAGAATACATAAACACAATACAATTTTATGAGTGCTTACTCCCCTCCACACTGATTTTTGTTATGGAACCACTGCTCTCATGCAAATAAAAAAATAAATTAAAAAAAGTTAAGATAAAACTTCTAAGCTCTCTGAAATATTTCATGCTATATTACACAGGGTAATATAGCTTTTGAGCAATACTATTACCATATATTGACTTTTTCTCAATTTAGCAGAACCATACTTCTCAAAAATTATCACCACAATTTGCAAAGGAAACAAAGTCCCATAGTGCAGAATTCATACTAAAATTAAAGTGACAACACATATTCCAAACTCTCTTCTATGCCATAATGCTGGCACTGCTTATTTACAAGCATTTCTGTATTCAGAGTCATCTTCAACAATGAAATGTACCTATATATACCCCACGATAGCTAAGTATATTTTGCTCTTCTTTTCCCAAAAGACAATTTGTTTGCATCCACAGTATCTAATGTTTGTGACTCAGTTTCTACCCAAATCAACCACCCACAAAACACAAGCTTTTCATGTGGGGGAGCAATCCTCCTCCTTGCTTGAAGGAGTAGATTTCAGAGTTACAAACCATGCTTTCCACTTGAAAGTTCAGTCTACCGGAGCTGAATGACTTTTCAAATGTGAAACAAAACTCATTTAGAAAATGGGCAGATCTCCAGATGAACTGTCAGAAGGAGACAGGAATGTGTGTGACACAGAAGCACAGCCAGCACCCTGCAGAGGAGGAAAACTCTCTGAACCCCTCCAAGGAGTTACTACATTCATCAGATCTCACCAGTGAAGTGTAAAACAGACCAATTGTTATCAATTTGCCTACAAACCTTGTTGCTAATAGAACCACTTTTAGCTTAAAATCATTTTGCAATTATTTTGTCACCAGAAAGTGTTGCATGCAGCCCCCCTCATTTTGCTAAAGAGAAGGAACTGAGTCACTCCAAATGTGATGAGGACAGAATTTGTTTCTTTTCTAAAGAAGATTTCTACCTCCCAGGTGATTCCTCTTTCCAAACAAAGAATCTGACACGCATTCAGTTGCAAGGGGATGATATATATTACTATTAATGTTATGAAAATAACTGTGCATCAGAGCCTGGTAAGTTTAGCTGAAAATAGTCGGTAAATTATTTAGTTCACAAAATGTCATTATGTGTGGGGTTTACTTAATTGAATAGAATAATTTATGGTAAAACCTAGAAAAAAGATCAATGCAGATGGCTTGTGAGAATGATTGAGTTTCAGTGAAGGCAATTTGATTTTTATCCCTCATTATAATAATGTTAAAGGGAAAGCATCAACTTTGGTAAAAATCAATATTTGATGAGTGCCTAGGCCATGAATTTTAAGTAGAGGTAGAACCGAGGTAGGAATAGGTGTAAATAATTAATAACTTCCATACCCTGAACAAATAACTGTTTTGTTTTGGAACAAATGCCTATTACCCAGAGATCCTTCTGGTCTCATAAAAGATAATTTAGTAATGAATGTTTGGTTTTTAAAATTCTTTTTTCAAATTGACAAGTAATCCTTAAAACATTCTCAAAATTTATTTAATCAAAGGTTTTTACAGACAACAGAAGGCTGAAAAATGCAAACATCTTACTTTCCTGAGTGAAGTAACACTTTCCTCATTTTTCCCTTTCTCTTTAAACTGGAAGAATATTTTCCACTTTGCCATCAACAGCTATGCTGGCTAGAGAGACAATGAATAAAAAAAAGGTACACACTTCATGAAAAAAATAAAATTGTAAATCAAATTTTTACACAACCTTGTACATGGACTTGCAGCTGTTACCGTTGTGCAATAAAAGCAACCTGTAAAATCCATTTGAAGAGCAATCTCACTGTGAAACACTAGCCATGAAAATTTTTTTATTTGTGGGTTTTTTTTAAAAGAACAGATGATTGAATTGATGTGAATGTAGCATATATCCTTATTTTTGCTGTGTAAAATATTTACCCCTTAACAAGACACTAAAAAAANAGTTGGTTCTGTGTTTTCTCTGAGGAAAACACAACCTTATCCTAAAGTTGAGGCTGAAGTGTTACACCAGGCACAGCAGATGTTGAGCCTGAAATTCTTCTGTGCTGGAAAAATTTGGGATTATCACTCCAGGAAAAGCCAGCTCACCACACAGGGGAGTTGTTGCTGTTTAAGGTGATTGTGTCCAGTGGACTGGCAGGGTTTGGTGTCTCAGGGCACGTTGGATAAACAGCTCCTTGGAAAATGAAGCTTTGCCTACATGACACAGCTGAGGTGACACACTCCCCCTGTGTATCAATGCATTAACCCTTTCCTCTCCCGTGGGAGAGGCTGTCAGCTCCCTGCTGATATCAATAAAACACAATCATAATTCAAGTTTCTCTTTAAAACAGTGATTTCACATGGTAATTTTGACTTTTCTCTGGTTGTCTCTGCAGGAATTAGGAATCTACTGCCACTCAAGTCCTCCTCTGATTGAGTTAGGTTATATATGGCAAAAAAGGCATCAAATATTTGCAAGAAACTCTGAACAGATCAAAATAAGCAGGTAAAAACCTGCTGGAGTGATTCCCCTCTGATCACAACCGATCCCTTCTTGCTTTCTCCACGGAGCTCTTCAGCAGCACTGCTAAGATTTCCCCCAAAGCAACAACCTGAGCTGAAACAGTTCTCAATCACCTTTTCACCATTCAAAGCAGCAAATTCAGCCCCTAAATATCTCCAGGGCCCTGGGCTGGCATTCAGAGATGTGCCCAGAACACCTTATTCAACTGAGACCATTCCTGCCTGGGAGTTTTTATGGGTCAAGTCACAGCTCTGGTAGAAAACTGACATCCTTCAATAGCATTCCAGCAAAGTAACAATTTGCTTGACCTAAGGATTCAACAAGTCACTGGTTTTTTTTTTTCTTTTTCCATTACATCTTTGGTTCAGATTGAAAGCCCTGACTGCAGTTTCCAAAATGTCATATTAACATCAATTTGGGGAACAGATTATGGAATGTAAAGCTAATGGGAGATAATAAAAGATGGAAACCCTACACTTAGAAACGAGGTTGGGAGACATATTGCTGTCTTTGCAGCAGAATTTATGTAAGACTCTGCTATTTAATGTACTTTGGATACGTTTACAGTCAGCCTGTGAAAGTTTCCTCTTATCACAGAGAAACATCCCATACGTGGGCTTGAAAGGCAGCGTTCCTCACAGCAGGGATTATAGGTTAGAATAATAAAGCAACTTCCTGCAAGCCTTGTGAATCTTCTGTTCCACGCTCTGTGCCTTATGGATATCATCTGCTTTCAACATTTACTTTTAACATATGATTCCTTTTAACGTTCATTTCTCAGCTCAGATTTCCTTGCTATTTGTAGAATGATCCAATGTGGGATTAGTGCAGGTAGCACAACATTTAGAAGTATAAATCATTTAGACACAGGTCTTGCTATGCAGGCAAATGACACAGGTAATAGCTAAAATAAACCCTATACTGTGTCTCCAGTTAATTTTCTGTGTTTATTCCTAGTATCCTCTTGGCTGTGAGCAGTGTCACTCCATTTAAAGCAGCCTTTTCTTGTGCTGAACAGTTTCTTACCCTACAAGCAGAGCTCTGCAGGCCACTGGTTGGGGAAAGGTGCAAAGCCCTGGCAAGATAATTCTATCAGCCAAAGCATGCACTCATTTGCATGAGTTTATGCTCCTAGCCACTCCACAAAAATCAATTCACACCTCTGTAACTCACCATAGAGTCACATCAAGAAGTGAGAAAATTAAAGTGATGGAAAACTGAAGTTAAAATTCATCCCTGGATTTATACTTCTGTTGATTCAGGCCAGATCCAAAGTCCTTTTCTTTTTAATGGCGTTGGATAGAACAAAGGGGTAGGCAATAGATGTGTAACCATTTGCCAGATTTAGCTCAAGAATTCAGTCAGAACAACAGAAGATTCTTTTTTATCTTGTCTAAAGCTGATTTCATCTTCTAACCAGCACAAAGCAATCCTGAGGTTTGGAGGGAAGAAGCATATTTTGGAATTATGAACAATCTAGCATTTATTCTTATTTTAGAAAGAGCAGAGCTCAGCAATTACTAGTGAGCAGGTACCAGCTCTGAAGG